>VZTL01011782.1:2805-25143 GCA_013400535.1 Scopus umbretta
GAAGTTTTGTTCCTAGTGTGGCAGGAGTCTTGACAAGGCATGTGGCAGGCAAGAGAACATCAGAAATAGTGACTGAACACAAATATTCCAGCCCAGAATATTAGCAGGGTGTTGAATCTGGAGGGCAGACTGGAAAAAAAAAAAGTCCTTCTTGTTCTTATATTCTTTCCCAATAAAATCTGGGAGTTTTTTGTGTTTAAAAGCAGTTCCTTTGGCTATTTATGGAAGAAGACCAAGAAAATCCAACTGAAAATGATGGACAGTTCAGAGTCCTGTCACAAGAGACAGCTGAAAGACTGGTATTTTGTTTATTTTAAATGCACGCTTTGCATTGACAATATAATTAACATAGTTTTTGATATTTAATTAAAGACTGTAAAAAACAACACTGGCTCCCTGAGAAAACCCTTTCCTTACCTCTGCTACTCTAGGGAAAAAACTTCCATCACATTTCTTTGTTTTGTATCTTTTAATGAAATCAGTTATTAATCCAATGAATCATTTTCCTTTATCATATACCTATTTGTTTTCCTTATCAGTCTTTTATGAGGAACCTTAGAAAAAGTGTTTCAAAAATCCAAGTAAATTACATGCACTTAGGTCACCTTGCTCTCCAATTTTATTAACTTTTTCAGGTTAACAAGGCATACTTTTCCCTTCAGAAGCAGTTATGGTTTGACCCAATCAAGCAACACTGCATTTATCTAAATGCTGTGTTATTTGATTCTTAATTAGACTATTTCTCTGGGACTAGAGTTCCTGACGCCAATGGGCAACTTTCTAACCTTCTTGGTAATTGCTGTTAGTACAGATATAAGGACTGATGCAAAGTTCACTGAAGACATTGGAAAAACAACCTCAGGAACTCCTTTAAAACCTGTGCAGAAATACCTTTTGGCCCTGGTTAGCTAACTCCTCTAACAGCTCCGTAGCTTTTAATGATTTTAATTTCTTTCTTGCATAATCTTCTTGAGGGGGGAAACAAGCAACAAAAAGCATCCCCCTCCAAAAAAACTCCAGGCTTCTACTTGCAAAGTACAATTCCTTTTTGTATTATTCTTCCTGTAGAGTGGGTGACCGTCTTTTATGTGTTCTTCTTCCTCTCCTTATCTTCAGCTGCAGCTGTTGTTAGCAGATGTCTCTTCCTAGTTATACTATTCAAAATGCACAGGGCTTGTTGGACTAAATTACCAAAAAAAACCTGGTAGGCCAAACTCACTGCATGCCCAACCAGTCAGTGGACATGATGTGGCTTTCTGTGTGCAGTTTTCCCATCTGGAAGGCTTCCTATCCTGGGCATTTCCTGGCTTCTGTAATTTATGGTGCCTCCTCTGCTTAAGAAAGGAGACTGAAGTAATACATGAAGCACCCAGACTGTATGTGAACCAAATGATACTTTTCTGTTTGCATTCAAATACCTTTATGCTTATAGGTGTGTATAAACAGTCTGCAAACATGAAAAAAGTAGCTTAAGGTATTATTTGCATAACTCACTGTGTGTGGAGCTGTGCAGGACCTAGCACAATGGCCAATATGTTCAGCTGAAACAGCTTCTAACGGCTTTTGGTTGCAAGTTCCAGTTTCTGGCTCAGTTTCATGTGTACCACTTTCCAAGCAGGATTTCCTGGCCAGAGGTGTCTGCCTACGACAGCTGCTTTGCTACATCGGAGACTCACCACTGCCTTCTGCCAGGCACAGATGTTAGTCTTCCTCTCATAATCTCTTGTAAGGAAAATTGCAGAGGGATATGTGGTAGCAGTTACTGGTGGAAAAAGATAAGAGGCATATTACCTTCATATCAGATTGTGGGTACAACTTCACCAACGAGCTCAGCCAGGTCCACCAAGGAAGGGGAGTTATGCAGGACAGAGGAGCAGGACAAGGAGGAGAATGCAGGGCATTAGGAGAGAAGATAGCCTGTGGCCTTAGAGCATAAAAAAATATCTTTCACTATGGGAACACGGTGGATTGGAGCTCTAGGAACTACAGGGATGTCTGCTACTTTTTTCATAAAGTTATGCAAATAGCTGCTCTGGCTTTGGGCTGTGTCTTTTCATGTTCTGCAATGGGCTCCAAAGAAGATCTTGGGCAGAGAAAGGAGATGTGTTCCAGAAGCACAGTGGGAAAAAGGGTACAGCAGTCCCCCACCTCATTCTTTCATCATCTGGAAGCATTCATTCTTCTTTGAATAAGTTTCAGGGAGTGGGAAGGACACTATTGGTGGACCTGTGCTTTCTCTTAAATCCTATCGTACCACATCATGATGCTTGTCCTTCACTTTATGTTCTTTAAACTTTGGCTTTTTCTAGTTTTGATGAGCGTTTTCTTTCTTCCTGTCTTCTCTCTTTGTGTCCAGCACTGATTTTATTGCTCCTTGTGCATATACAGGTCTGAGCAGCTTTCTCCGTTCCCTCTGCTTCTTCCCTGTGTCTTGCCTCCCTTTCTTGTGGCTGGACAGTGTTGCCTTGATCAGTGAAGTGGCAACATGTCACTTACACCGTAAACTCCTGAGCTTCCCATGTGGCTAGAATAGCTATGGAGCTCAGCTGCAGACCAATGGGAGACCACCAATTGCTCACATTTCTAAACTGCTTGTCACAATTCTTCAGTATATAGGCTGTGATGCTGCCAAGAGTAATATCATCTCTTAGGCACCCATCCATTTCATCTCCTCACAGACCCTCAAGGTATCCAGTCAAACCATCCCCCTTCATCTTGCTCCATCTGTCTTTCCCATATTCCTCTTTCCTTGGGGCCCATCTTTCCTTTTCAGCAACAGTAGCTCCTGCTGCTTGACTCCCCACCTCCCAGTTGTCTAAGGTTGAACTACTGAAAAAGGAAAAACTGTAAATACCAGTAGGAGAGGCGGGATACCTAACAATCTCAGAAAAGCAGACTTTTAAAAGAACAGAAAATTGATAAAGGGAGTTAAGATCAGCAGAGAAAAATCCACGGTTGCAATCAATAGAGTTAAGAAGTTTTTCTTATATGAGATGGGTATTGCTTCACTGAGAAATTATGATGCAAGAAGTAAGTGCATATGTGTGTAAGCTTTGTTGCATATTTGGCAAAAAAGGATTAATGAACACTGTATTGTATTTGAGATTACTTTTTCATTGGTCAAGAGAATTGTGTGTATCTAATAGAGAGTTCTTAGACAACTGGTTTTGAATGAGTAGCTTAGGTGGTAGAAAAATTTACAGCATGTGATATTACTAAAATCTAAATAACACCAAATTTAAACCTAGTTGACATTTCAAAGTCTAATTCACCAATAAAGAATGTGTAAGAGTTTCTGCTGGACATGTGCGTGGCTCAGCTCTAGGACCAGAGATCTGAAGCCAAGTCTGGCATTGCAGCTGAGACCTGCTGTGGGTGAAGCATAGGTTGGAGTGGTAATGATATAATGATGAGCAGACACCAGCAGAAAGGAGGATATGACGTTTGGCAAAAGAAGTCTGGTAAAAATGTCTTTTGATGTAGGCAGACTTACCCATCTGGTAACAAAAAGTGGACACTGGTGGGTTGGTCCCAGCTAGCAGCCAAACTCCTACCCAGCTGCTCACTCACTCCTCCCCTCAGCAGGACAGGAGACAGATTTGGAGATTAGGAATGAGAAAACTCGTGGGTTGAGATACAGACAGGAGATCACTTACCAAATATCATAGCATGCAAAACAGACTGGCTTGGGCAAATTAATTTAGTGCCAAATAATATATATATATTTAATTACTGATTCAGGTATTGGGAAGCAAAAAGACAAATATTAAACTACATAGGGAAAACACCTTTCCTCCCCTCTTTTCCTGGGCTGACTTCACTTCAAGCACCTGTCTTCCCCCTGTGGTTACCACCGAAGGTTATACCCAACCTCTTCATGAGCGAAAGAGGCACTGCAGGACAGGGTTGCAGTCAGTGCATAGTGGCTCCTTTCTTATTCTTTTCCTCTGCTCCAGTGTGGGTCCTCCACAGGCTGTAGTTCCTGACAGGAATATCCATCTGCTCCAGCTCAGCTCCTCCACAGGCTTCAGGGAATACCCGCTCTGCCATGGAGCACCTCCTCCTCTGATCATAATGTGCCCTCTGTTTTTTCTCACACTTTTTGTTCTCCTATTCTTTCCATCCAGCATTTTCTGCCCTTTCTTAAATATGTTTTCACAGAGGCACCACACACTTTGCTTATTGGCTCAGCTTTGGCCTATGGTGTGTCCGTAGCTGTGTCCAGCACAGAGTAGCCCCTGACGTTTCCCACAGTGGCCATTGCTGCATCCCACCATGCTACCAAAATCTTGCCACAAATACCCAGTACAGGCACCTATTAAAGGAGATTATGTCTTTCGAAACAGTGATTTGGGATCGGAATGGGAAAAAAAAGTTCCCTTTGTACGTGTCTGCAATGCTATTTTGTGGACACAGAAACATAGAGATGCACTTGGGTTCATTTGGTTTAGCCCAATTCACAAATTTTCCCAAGTCCAGTCTAAACTTGTTTAGATTTTCTAGTATTAGAACCATCCATCAATGCAGAAGAGTCTTCTCTGCTATTATTAATGTTCAAATCCCTTCTTACTCCATACTCCTCCCTCATCATGACAATGTTCTTCTGGCTAAATTCATGATGGACTCTAGCTCTGAGGTGTGTAGCACTACAAACCATGAGGAGTGACAGCCCAATTCCAGGAATTGAATTTGTAATGCTGAATCTGGAGAATCTGCATACACTAGAGTGAATATTGAAAAAAATAGGACCAGAGATTGGGATTTGTGACAATGATGATGCTGAGCATAGAAATGTCTATGGCCCTACATTGGAGATGACGATGACACAGGTTGTGTGGAGTTTCTTCCACATGAGTTCATGTGTCTATCCAAGAGCAGCACTTAGGCAACTTGTGAAATTGCGATTTGGAGCATGAAACTTATTCCTATGTTTAGATGCTTAGACCTCTGTCTTCTTACAAAACACTTACGGCTGTGTTTTATCCTGCAATCAGAGCACCTGCCCCAAGAAACAAAGGGCTACATCCTACATCCCAGCTGAAATCTGTAGGTAAAACTGCAGTTATTTGGGGAAGGGAGAACAGAATTTTGAAACTGGAAAAGGAGCATAAAACCCCCAGGTATGTGGACAAGCAGGTTGGAATTCTCTTATGTGGCACCTGTTGGAAAACCTGTGCCATAAGGTTCCACTCTGACTGCTTAGGCATTTTACATTTGACATCTATTGGATAAAGAAAAAAAAAAGTCCAAAAGGCAGGGACTAGACAGAATATCTCTGTGATGATTTTGCCTCAGTTCCAGGCTGTAGGGTGACAGCAAGACATGTTCTGCATAGTCCAGACCTGTGCCCAGCAGCACCAACTTCCCAGTTGTCCTGGTTTCAGCTGGTATAGAGTCAGTTTTCTTCCTAGTAGCTGGTATAGTGCTGTGCTTTGGATTTAGTAAGCTGATAACACACTGTTGCTTTTAGTTGTTGCTCAGTAGCGCTCACACTAATCAAGGACTTTTCATCTTCCCATCCTCTGCCAGGGGCACAAGAAGCTGTGAGGGTGCACGGCCAGGAGAGCTGACCCAAACTGGCCAAAGGGCTATTCCATACCATACAGCGTCAGGCTCAGTATAGAAACCGGGGGGAGTTGGCCAGGGGGCAGTGATTGTTGCTCAGGGACGGGCTGGGCATTGGTCAGAGGGTGATGAGCAATTGCATTGTGCATCACTTGTTTTGTATATTATTATCATTATCATTATCATTATCATTATCATTATCATTATCATTATTTTTCCTTCCTTTTCTGTCCTATTAAACTACCTTTATCTCAGCCCACAGATTTTACTTGTTCTTCTTCCGATTCTTTGCCCCATCCCACCAGGGGTGGGGAGAGTGAACAAGTGGCTGTATGGTGTTTAGCTGCCTGCCGGGTTAAACACTACACCAGTTTAGGTCTAGGGAAGCTGGGATTTCAAAATATGTCATAAGATCTCTATGTATGTCTCTGGCATGTGGTGCTGGGCTGCTGCTGGAGGGCAGAGTGACCCTAGATCATCGGCTGTGTCCAGCAAGTGCTACATACAATACCGGCGTGTGGCCTTCAGGGAGCTCAACACCTGATCCCTCTGGGAGAGAAAGAGAAACATAAACATCGTAAGTACATTAGGGTATCACCTTCTGCTAACAGAAAGAAATACCACTGCTCGGCTATCTTTAGTAAGGCTTATCCTAAAGGTTAATCTTGAGCTAGGTCATGACATGAATTTAAAATAGAACGTTGTGGTTTGGGTCCATCTGTAAGCTTTTGAACTTCCCTACTTCTTCCCATACCACGTGGAATAACAATGGAGAATGTGAAATTTCAGGTGTAATGAGGCAATTTTCTCTTCTCTGTAGATGCTCTGTTGCCACCTCTGCCAAGAAATAAGCACCATAGCAGTCAGAAGCATCATTCCCTGCTCTCTCAGTTGATTCTTTCCCATCAGACCTAGACACTGTCCACAAACCCAAGAAAAGCCCTCCAGACATTCAAAGCCCTGCTCAGGCAGCAGTGGTGCAGACTGTGGGAAGCTTGGGTTCATATCCACCATCTGCCTGTGCCTCTGAACCTATATCCCACCACAGGCTGTCTGCTACCAGATGGCAGCTACCAGGCTGTCTGCTACCAGGAGGAGAGAGAGCGTGTTTCTCTTGCTTTTTCCATTTACTGTTGGCATACAATGCTGTATCGGTATAAAGCTTCAGTCACTGAGCTACAGGGTTCTTCTCACATTGTCACCATGCCCTAAGGGGAACAGCTTCAACTTCAGAGATCCCTCGCCACAAAATCGTGAGTAGTCCTCAGTGTTAAAGCTTTGTGGGTCAAGTCCCTTCAGACAGGTGAGAGATTTACTCCATCACCACTGTAAATGGGTGCTCTACCAGCAACTCAACTGGTGCTGAACAAGAGTGAAACCCTCTGCTAGCTGACTTAACAAATCTGGTCTGGAAACAGTGCTGAGGCAAAATAATTCCGCTGTTTTTGCCTTGAATACACAGAGAGTTAGGGGGAAATTGCAGTATTTTTAATTTGTCATTAATAAACAGATTTTTTAAAAAATGCATTTTGCTCAAACTTGTTTCCACTGAGTGCATGGGAGGGAGATAATTGAGGCTGGGCAGAGTTTCTTGAATCCTGCAAGTAGCTGAGGTCCTATGGGGCTGGAGGCATTTCCCTTTGGAAATGAAGGCCAACCCCGAGCCTACTCTGTACTTGCAGAAGCATTGTGAGAGCCAGAAGCACAGAGGACCTCGTCATTCCTGTACAAGGTCCCCTTGTGCAACACTTCTACCGTCTTCAAACCAGCACCCTTACCCAAATCTGGTGCAGCTATGTACGCTGCTCCTGCCATGGCCAGGCCTTGGCTGGAACGTGGACCTGTCCATGATAGCTGCAGCCAGGTCAAATGGACTAGGTCCTTGTCATCTGCAGGGTCCTTCAATGGGACCTACCATGAAAGACGGAATCTCCCACAGTGAAAGGACAAAGTCTGTGGGAATTATTAGAAGTCCATGTCCTCCCTCACTCTGATCCCTGAGATTTGGGCACCATTCACAAAATGAGTGTAAGGGGTCTGGCACTGCCCCAATATGAAGGAGATCACTGCCCCTTAAAATCAGATCATTATGCTTTGGTGACTTCATCGCAGTTTTTGAATGCATCAAATGGGAAAAGCTAGCTGCTACTGTGACCTGCCCCAGGCACAGTGTGATTTGGTGGCAGAGCTCTGGTCACAGCTCAGGACATCACTTGTGTTTATGTGTGAGAATCACACTCCCCTGCCAAGGCACAAAACATCAGGCCACGCACTTTCTAGCACACCAGCTGTCACGTGCATCTAGAGGGAACCAACTTCCAGGAACAGCAACAGCCCAGCCCTCTGTGTCCCTCCTGGCTGCAAGCACACCCGCAAGCACAACCATGCCCACACGCAGGAAATCTGTGCACGCTCCCTGGCGTGCCCTGATGCAACACGCGTCTGTGCGCACACCCTGGCATGGCCTAGCAGCAGGAGGTCAGTCCCAGCTCCGGCTCGCTCTCTGTGCAGCCTAGGGTTTGCTTTAATGGCTCTGCCGAGACGCTGCCTCAGCGCAGTGAGTTTATGAATGTGACATATCATTTAATATCGCCTACCACAAGCCACTCTGTTACCATGGCAACTGCCTCCTTAGCCCAATTCCTGGGGCTCCTCGGGTCTGCTTGATATTCACCTTGACACCTTTGCTGGAGACCTTGGGGAAACGTCTTAAGTGTGAAAACACCTTGCACTTATTGGACCAAGGTAATTCCTCCCCACATGGATGTGCACATCGTATCATCTCCAAGAGAGGGGCTCTCACCTCCTTGACTCCTGTCTTTCCTCCACTTCCCTCTCTCCCTGCATGGCTAATGAGCTGTGAAGCCAAAACTGGGCAAGAGCCTGGGGTCCTCTATAATCAGAAATGCTGAATTCTCAGTGCTCTGGCCTGGGCTCCTGCTGAAAAAGCTAGGCAGATGTGATTAGGAGAGTATGTGAAATATTGACCCTAGCTAACACAATTCCTCTGTATTTCTGATCCCCTGCATGTGGCTGGCTTTCCTTACTTTAAGCCTTCCTTCTTTCATGTCCAATTATTCTTCTTTTACCTTGTCTTCTGGGCCAGGCATTAAGTTTTCTAGCTCAGTCTCCTGATCTGCCTTCCTTCCCGGGGGTTTCTTCCTGGGGAATTTGCCTTATTCATTCTTTTGCTCTGCTCCTACGTGTCTGTTTCACCACTGGTTAATCCACTGCCCCACACTGTCCCAGTTCCCTAATTCCTGCCAGGTTATGGGACTGGCATTTTTGTACACAGCTACCAGGTTTTGTCCCTGGCTCCTTACACCCATCAGAGAGAAGCATCACAGGGTATCCTAAGGGTAACGAATGAGGTTTAATAGCAGGTGAGATGACTAGTCAGGCAAATTTTCAGGAGATATGGTAAGTGATAACAGTGAATAAATTTGTTGCCCGACATTCCTCAGCCTTTCACAATAGCTATTAATGATGGTACCACAGGTTCTTCTGCTCTATCCCGGCATGTCAGATGTCTCTCCAGCACTCCTACCTATGGGTAATTTTGGTTTGCCTAATGATGTGTACCCACAGGAGATTTCCAGAGGTCTGTTTCAAAGGCCAGTCACAGAATGAGTGAGTGGCAGAGATTTACACAGTCAGGCTACGCTCATCGTGTGGCTACTGTGAATCCCACCTCACATGACTCACTTTCTCTGAGGTGCTGGATGGGAAAGCATCTGTCCCTGCTCCATGCTGTGCATGGCAGCCTGGAGCTGGACCACAGCACTCAGCACTTGCAGGCCTCAGCCTAAGCCTAAAGAAACACTTTGCTGACAATTGCTTGGACACTGTAAGCTGTACCCATAGGGTAAAAGTACCTTGAAATGGCAACGAACATGGGACCACAACAGCCAAAGGCAGGACTGGGGAAGCAGTGCTTTGCTTCTCACCTGCAGAAGGGAAGGTCTGGGTGGGCTGGGGAATTCCTGCTGAACCCTTCTCTAGTGGCTTCTTACTTTTGAAATACTTTGTGTACTTCTGAGAACATTAGATCTTCTCTGATACCAAAAGATTATCAAGAGAAGTGTCAGATTTTATGGTAGGGGTTGAATGGGGAAGGGAAACAGACTGTTAATGCTAAGATATCTTTCCTGCCCAGACCAGTTTAACCTGTGATAAGATGTAAGGTTAGGATGTACTGTCACAGTGCTTGATCCCAGTCCAAGACAAGTCTTCAGCAATTGCTTAAGGGCATGTTTGAGCAAACAGAGCCATTCTGGATTCGGGCCAGTCTCTGGGGCTGGACTTGGAGAGCCAGAGGCTGTGTACTTGCAGATGAGAACACCTGTATGCCGGAGGCAGTTTGTGACGGTAGGATGATCAGAAAAGGGAATAACACCCTCCCCACACCACCCTCTGCAAGCTTCTGGACACTGTTCTTCTCTCATCACTCTACATCCAGCAATGTCTCACTGCTTTGGAGAGATTCCTGATTTTAAACCCAGGTCTTTCACACAGACTCTGCTGAGGATCCCCTTCATCCCACCCGCCCTCATAATTCCACAGCCCTATACTTCCAGCAGGTGTCTTCATGTATGCAGACCCAAAACCTGATCTGACAGTTCTCTAATGCTGAGGTGGCACAGAAAGACAGTAAATTCTGTCATCTCACCTTCTGACTTTTGCTCTTGACTCCACCTGCTCCTTCTCTAGGACTACATCTCTATAAAGGCTTGCCTATAGGAGCCAGAGGAAGAAATGGATGCTCTTCCCAGCATGGCCTCCTCTTCAGGTAGGAAAACAGGGTCAGGCAGAGCCCCTGGCAGAGATAAGGTGTGTAGGCTGAATTGGGGATGGTCCCTGCATGATATGGCAGATCCTGCTGGTACAGCATTGGCATCCTTGGAAGAAACAGCTGGATGCCGTTCAGGAGGAATACAAACTGGACATCTTGTAGGAAATATAGGAATCATGATCCTAGAGGGTGATTACCTGGCATTTTCATGTGGCTGAACTTGTATGAGAAATGACCACGGAAGACTGGTGTAATCCTTACGATGTGTAATAGGAAACATTTCCTACCAACCCAGGGAAGTATACATCTAATGAACTAGAAACCTCTCAAGCAATATTGCGTTACATCTCCAGCCAGGCATGCTCTAGGTTATGAATGTAGCTGTGAAGATGGCATCTGCATGGGCTAATAAGTGCAGTCTGCCCTACACCTTGGCTTTTGCTTTCATGGAATCACAGAAAGATGGAGAAGCCCTCTGGAGGCCTCTAACCTATCCTCCTGATCCCTCCCCAGGCCTAACTTCAAAGTTAAATCAGATTGCTCATGGCCTTGTCCAGTTAAGTTTTGAAAATCTCCAGGACCAGGGATTTTTGACTACACTTTTGCTATAAATCCTTACCCAGCGAGGCCAAACAGACCCAGTTCCTTCACACACCATGCACTCAATACCCTTCGGTATTTTAGTGACCCTCCACTGGACTCTGCAGGCTTTCTTGACATCCCGCCTTGTACTGGAGCGCCCCCGAACTGTCCACAATTTGCCAGATGCAGCCCCAGGAATGCTGAGCAGACAGGAATAACCCACATTCCCCATCCCTCAAGCTGTGCTCTTGCTAATACAGCCCTGTCTGGGATGGGGATGTGCTGCCATTTGGGGAACAGGGACAAGAGTTAGCTTTGATGCACGTCCATTTTTTTGATCTACATTGGTGTGTGGTGAGGACACCTGCCCACTTCATCAGCACTCCTACTGCATATCCCACACAAGTTACATCCCTTAGGAGGGCTATCACAGGAGAAGGACTAATTGTTAGGAGAGCAGACGAGAAGATATGCTTCACTCAGAAACAAAATGGTGGTCTGGAGGAGATAGGACTACTACCTGTTGACAGCCAGCTGACTATGAGCCAGAAGTGTGCCCAGGTGGCCAAGAAGGCCAAGACCATCCTCGCTTGTATCAGAAATAGTGTGGCTAGCAGCACTAAGAAAATATTTGTCTCCCTGTACTTGGCACTGGTGAGGCCACACCTCAAATACTGTGTTCAGTTTTGGGCCCCTCACTACAAGAAACAGTGAGGTGCTGGAGCGTGTCCAAAGAAGAGTAACAAAGCTGGTGAAGAGTCTAGAGGACAAGTCCTCTGAAGAGTGGCTGAAGGACCTGGGGTTGTTTAGCCTGGAGAAAAGGAGGCTGAGGGGAGACCTTATCGTAAAGGAGGCTGTAGCAACGCGGGTGTCGGTCTCTTCTGCCAAGTTACAAGCGATAGGACAAGACGAAATGTTGCACCAGGGGAGGTTTAGACTGGATATTAGGAAAAATTTCTTCCCTGAAAGGGTTGCCAAGCATTGGAACCAGCTGCCCAGGGAAGTGGTTGAGTCCCCATTCCTGGAGGTATTTAAAAGACATGCAGATGTGGTGCTTAACGACATGTTTTTATCGTGGACTTGGCAGTGCTAGGTTAATGGCTGGACTTGGTGATCTTAAAGGCTTTTTCCAACCTAAACAATTCTATAATTCTATGAAATATTTTTGGGGACTCAGGCTACCTGGGAAGGAGATGCTTTTAGCAATTGGATAGTGATGGCTCAAGGAAAGATAGGGGTGAATTCATAGCCCACCTAAGTTTAGGCTGGAAACTTAAGGTGGTATAAGGTGCAGTGGTAGTAACAGTCTGAAGAAAATTTCCAGTTTCATGTCAGGAGGGATGACATTTCAGAGGAGGTAAGCCAAATGAAAAAGGATGGCAAATTCAGAAGAGAGCTGCCTGGAAGCAGGTGGTACCCTGGAGAAGACATCCTGGCCTGGTTGCTGTTGGTGGGAGCTGACAGGATTTATTGGCAGGCACTCAGATGACTTAAGACAACCTGACATGCTCAGTTTGGGCCTAATTACTCATACCTTTCACACCAGAAGTGTGAGCCCTAGGATAGTTTGGCCTTCTTAGAGCTGCAACGGGTTCCTGTGGGCTCAGAGGAACCTAGCACAAATATAGGAAACTTTGGGGTTTAGCAGTTTTTTCTGAGCCCATAAGGTGGGAGTTTGAGGCAAGAAAAAAGAAAGGGATATGCCACGGGCAACTGGGGCAATTCTGGCCAGTTCCCCAGCTGCAGATTTGAAGATGGGGCAAATAGCAGGAGAGTGAGAAAAGCAAAGGCATATTGCTTTGTAGTCCAAGGCTACATTAAAAAAAAAAAAAAGAAGAAAAAAGAAAAATAAAGAAGAAAAGGAAAGCATTTCATCCATCTGCTTGTACTTTCCTTCTTTTCCATTGCTTTGATAAGCAAGACACTAAAGAAATGTTGTGGAAGAAACTTCCTTCCCCCAACAAGCTCTTTCCCTTATCTATTTCCCCCCAAATGAAAAGATTATTTAAAAAAAAAAAAAAAAAAAAGAGAAAGAAAGAAAAGAAAGGAAAAAAGCTGAAATGGTTTCTGTGATTTAACAAGGCCATTGTGAGATATATTAAAGAAACAGAGGAAACCAAGGGCTGGCTTTGATGGCCTTTGAAAAATCTAGGCAGTGAGAAACAGTCCTGACCCATGCACGTCCTGATGAAAGGGAAGAGCAGGACTTGTCACACTGAAGCCAGGTCTCTGTCTGTTGAAATCACATGAAGGTGCCAGGTCCAAACATGGTTTTGCTGACACTCAGTGTCAGACTGGCTGCATGTAATCCAGGTGTTTCAATCCAGCCAGAGGCCTGGAGCAAGCAGGGAGGATGGGCTGGAGGACAGGCTGCTGCATGGCAGCCACTGCTCTGCACACCAAGGTGTATGAGGAGCACAGAGCTGCAGGAATCACCTCCCCTCTTCATACCGTATGTTTCCAGCTAGGAAACAGGATGGGATTACTGGTGTGCATAAGAGGCAGAGAAGAGCTGCTTGACTTTGCAAGGCTGCAGTCAGGCTCCACTAACAGTGGAGCAGCTGAGAATGCTCCTGGTTCAACTAAAGAGCCCTGCAGGCTTGCAGGATGCATTGCACGCAGCAAAATGCATTACTCATAGGATGCATTGCACACAGCAAGATGTATTACTCGCAGTGAGATGGATTGCTCACAACATGCACTGCATGCAGTGAGAGGACAGAAACCCACTGTGGATGAACACTGGGGCCCTGAAAGGTGGTGGCCAGGTCACTTGAAACCAGTGCTGGCTGTAGTACGAAATCCACGGCTGGGGTCTGTGGTAGGAGGGAGGAATGACAGAGGTCACTATCGTATCCCATGGTGGGCGCTCTCTCTTCTTCACATCAGCTGAACCCCTTTACTCACTGGAAAACCCAAATGAGACATGGACATACTGGAGAGAGTCCAATAAAGGGCCATTAAGATGATGAAGGGCCTGGAGCATCTCTCATGTGAAGAAAGGCTGAGAGAGATGGGACTGTTCAGCCTGGAGAATAGAAGTCTTGGGGGCAGATTTTATCATTGTATATAAATACCTGAAGGGAGGGTGCAAAGAGGACATAGCCAGGCTCTTCTCAGTGGTGCCCAGTGCCAGAACAAGAGACAATGGACAAACTGAAATAAGGAGGCTCCGTCTGAACATCAGGAAACACTTTTTCACTGTGAGGGTTAGTGAGCAGTGGAAAAGTTGCCCAGAGAGGTTGTGGAGTCTCCATCCTTGGAGATATTTAAAAGTCATCTGGACGTGGTCCTGGACAACCAGCCCTAGGTGTCCCAGTTTGAGCGGAGGGGTTGCACATGATGACCTCCAGAGATCCCCAGCCTCAACTGGTCTGTGATTCCGTGATTATGATACATCAGCTTTAGGTCATACTATTACAATAAGCTCTTGGCACAGAGTTGGGGAAGATGTACAAAGTCTCTGAAGTCTTTGCTCTGACATATCACAGCAGGAATTTGTGACAGATTCACCTACATGAGAGGTGGTAACATTTCCAGAAAGTAAATGCAATCCTTCCAGCAAGGGGTTCATGACAAAATGTCTCAAAGACCATTTGGGAAAGCATTTTTCTTGGCTTGAGTCCTCACTCATGAATCTTTGAAGACTAAACTAACCACGTACTCTGCTAGATGTTAATAGTGCAGGAAACCGGCACTCAGAGAGAAGGTACCAGTTAGATAGATAAGACAGTCTCCACAAGCCCAATACAAAGTTAGCTGAGAGCCTTGTGGAAGCCACAGATTAATCTCATTGCAATCTTAGAGGCAGCTTATTCCATCAGATGAGGGGTCCTTATGAGAGTCAGTCTGGGTGGCCGTGTGTGCTTTACAGGAGTGGAGGTAGGGGAAGTCTCCCTAGGGCAGGAGCAGCTGGAGGACAGTGACAGATCTTGACCCCCACAGAGCACACCCCAGTCCCTCACACCACCCCACGCTCATGACTTCCCATCATTGCTCCCCTTCCTCACACTGCTGACTCAGACCCCCACTCCCCACAAGTACATTCTTACTCTTTGAACCATATGGACAAACAGGAAATCCAGTGGCACCCCCAACCTCCACCGTCACAGCTGGGCACTGCTTTTAACTCAGGTGATCCCATGCAGAACTCTTGAGCCTGTTTTTCTCCAGGCACATCCATAGCTGTGAAATAAGCAGGGAGAGAGGGCAACAGAGCAGTATGCAATAGGCTAAGAACAGGGAGGTGAGCACAGAAGCTTGCACAGCTATGTGGCAAGGGAGTGATTGTAGGAGTAGGGGAAACTGCAGGAATTGATGGCCAGTGAGAACCCCCATGACCACCTGCTCCCACACAGGGGAAGGCCACCACCTATTCTGGCATGTGTCAGGGACAGCTGAAGCCATTTCTGGGATGTGGGCACTTGGATTCCACCTCAGTGCTGACTGAAGGTCACCTGCAGGTTACTCCACCTGAAAAAAAATAGGTGAACCCCAAGATGCTGTGCAGACCTGGATGGGGCCTCAGTCCATCCATTCGGGTGACATGTTCTCTGGACCACTGTCTGGATGTGTTTCTCACTGATCTAAACCATCATGCAAATTCTGGTGTTTCCTATCTTGTTTTGGATCTGGGATGAAGGGAAAGCACTGTTTGATGCTTGCTTTAAACTCAGCAGAGATAATTTTCCAGTAAGAGCTTCAATTTCTGGGGTTTTTTTTGCATGCAACTCTGCACAACTGACCTTAAAAAGTGAAGGTGGGTGGAAGAAGATCCAGAACACAGATGAGATGAACTGAGAGCATTCTGGTTGAGCAGTGCTCCAAGCATGAGACAAAGTCAAAGAACAGAAGTATCCAAAAAAGGCCGCTAGGTAAGGAATGGAGTAATCTCAACAGAACCTGCAGGTTTCAGCTCGCTCTGCTGTAAATGAAGTCTTGACTTGGGAGGTAATTTCTTCTTTCTAGCCTTTCCTGAGGAGTTTAATTTTAAGATGAATGATATATGCAGATACACTTCAGTTTGACTTCCAACCATGCTGTCCTGCAGGAACACTCCAGCTGGCGACAAAAATCCCACCAAGACTAGTAATGGATACCTTAGCGTGGGTGCAAGAACAAAACAAAACTGTTCTTCAAACTTCTTCAGTGTATTCTCTCAGAGTCTCTAGCTTACAGATTTTTTAAAAACAGAGGTGGTATTTTTTCCTTTATTAATCCATCTAATTATTTTTTGAACCTGCGACAACTTTCAGCAGCAAATGCAGCCTGTGGTGATGAGTTCTGCAGCTTAATTACATGTTGCTCTGGGCCATTCAGGCTTACTGTGAGTCACAACTAGCACATCTGTACACTGGGCCGGGCTGGCAAATCTTCAGTGAAGCCATCAGAAAATCACAGAATCAGAGAGCGGTTGAGGCTGGAAGGGACCTTGAGATTATTTGGTCCAAGCCCCCTTGCTAAAGCAAGGCCACCTAGAGCTCGTTGCCCAGGACCATGCCAGATGACTTTTGGATGGAAACACTACAATCTCTCTGGGCAACCTGTGCCAGTGTTCAGTCAAAATGGCAAAGTCCTTGCCACCGGCAGTGAAAAATCATGTTTAGAAACACCAGGTGTACACAGGGATAGCTCTACTATCTGTGTGGGGGCATTTAAACTAATGGATGAAGTACAGTGTGTTAGATTGAATGTGTATCATGTTGGTACTTACAGCTGAGGGTAGCCACAGTAATATGAAGTCAAAGGCACAGCGATCTAATCACAGTCAGCTCCACAAATCTGTGTGTGACATCAGGGTCGGAGCTTCCATCTCACCAACCAAAGCTGCAAGCTGTGGGTTTTGGGTATCTGTTAGCACCAAGGTGATGGGGATAAGTGGAAATAACAGCAGGATGAAAATGTAGCAGAAAGGTGTCTCCAGGAGTCTCAGCCCAAAGATAGGGAAGTTCAAAAGTTCAGGAGCATGCCTTACAGTGAAACATGTTGGAAAATAAAGACCTTAATTACAGTGACCATTTCTGACCCCGCGATTGTTAGGGACTCAGTTGCTAAAATGCCACATTGAGTGGAGGCTGCCACTGGTGACTGTGCGAGCAGGCTTGGCAGCAGAGCAGCAAGCACGAGCACTGACAGCCAAGGCTGTAAGGTACATCTCTCCAGTAACAAGCCCCTGTTCAGTCATTTTGGGCTGAAAGTCCCCCAGGCCTGCAGGTATATCTCTGGAGGAAGAGTGTGTAGCAGGGGTTGTGCATGCAAGTATCTCAGAGAAATGCAGACATAGAAGATTTCACTGGTAGAGCAGGAGCAGGAATCAACAAGGAAATTTGTTGAGATAAATGCCTGATTTGCAGGTACTTATGCAGACCTTCCGTGATGCCTCTAGTAGTGACTTTAACTTACATTTTGATGACATGAGGACCAGCAATGCTGGAAACAAGGTATTGTGAAGTCTGTGTTTATTTCTTGCACATGACTTGGGAGCCAGATCTGAGACTTATGACACTCACATGGTGAATAGTGTGTCCCAATCAAGGAGTTAACACAACTGGCCACAGAGATGCACTGAGGAGTTAATGGCAGGTTCATCAAATTGAGCATTAGTTGCATGAAAAAATTAAAAGGAATCCTTTTTATGAAACTCACCTTCCATGGATTAATTGCATTTTTCTTTCACCTTATTGTGCTGTTAGCTGTTTATTTCACGTGTCAGCCCCACTCATTGCTGCTCCTTTGTGAGTCAACAAGGTGAATCTATTCCTTTTACTTCTTCTAAAAGTAAAACCAAAGAAATAATCTGTGCCAAATACAGTATTGTCCTGAGCTTCACTAATAAACAGTAAATCATTTATGAGAAGTACTGGTCTCTGCACCAACCAAGCAGAGCCAGGACATTTATACTGTGCCATGAGAAGGACCACAGGGTGGTCTGATGGTTCAGCAGTCTCGCCACTCACAGAAAGCAGCGCTGCTTCAGCACGCACTAATTTTGATTACCTTTTTTACAAACTACCAAAGGACATGGGCTGTAGTCCAGTGCTGGAGAATCTCTGCTTGTCAGCTATCATAGCTCCGTCATGTTCCCCGTGAGACCATCACTTCTCCCAGCCCCTCCATCCTTGCTGTCTTCAGTGCTTCTCAGGGGAAATGGATGTGTTGGGCAGCTTCAGGCTCTGTACATACATTGAATTATTTGTGAGGTGCCTTACATATCCTTACTGACTACCTTTTAGAGAGTGTGCTTATAAATATATTAACTCCTTAAAGCTCTGAGACATCTGACACCAAATCCTTCCCCTCTTCCATCCTGTTTAGGGCTCAGTAAGCCAGGATAAAACTTTATTTCCCTAACAAATAATTTTATATAACCTAAGGTAACCTAGGTCTTAAATTTGTCTGTCACAAGAAGAAAACCCAGAATTATGTCATCCTACTGTCCGCAGTGTGCAATTTATCCAACAAATTGATCTACTTTTGTCTTAGCCTACTGCTTGCAAACATGCATTTGGAACTGGTTTCCTATGGGAAATGGCTTGATGAGTTTGTTAGGTGCTTTGGAGGAACAGTTTTCCCTGTTGTGTGAGCTGACTGCTGTCTAAATCTTTTCCCTTGGCTGAGACATATTTTATTAAGCCATAAAGCACTTCTAAGCTCTGTGATGAATATTAGTGTTCATGCAAGATAGGTACACAACCAGGGTGAGATGGACTTTATGTAAGAAGCAGAGTCAGGCCTGGAAGAGTATTTAGGATTAAATAAAGGTTAAAAAGTGTCTATACAGAAGAAAGGGTATCTCAAACTAAAGCTGTTACTGTGGAAAGACAATATAGCCTTACAATGAACCAGAAAGGGGTCAGGAGGATCAGAGGCACTAGCAAACGGTGGAGACTCTGTAGTTGCACATCAGTGCAGCTCCACTGATGTCATTAGTGGTGCTGTTAAAATTCACACAGGTTTCGAGCTGACCTAGGGTCTTCAATGACTTACTTGAAAAATAATTGAGAACATGTCAAAATGTTTCCAAGCACCTTCCCTGGGCTAGCTAGGAAGCAAATAGCCTGTACTTGAACAATCAGCTGGTCCAAGTGGAGCATTTGGGGCAAGCCCATGGTGTGGATGAATGCAGTTCCCTTCTCAGCACAGAGCTCTCTATTGCTGTATGTAGGAATGACTTTTCTCCTCTGTTCTCTGCTTCTGAGCCCTCTCTGGCAGTAGTGATGGCAGGGTGGTAAGATACACCTCAGTTCTGAATTGCAGGTCATCGTTCTGAGTCTCTGTCTTTGGTAACTGTTGAATTTTGATCTGTTGACCATTTTCCTTCCAGGTATTTGTTCTCCCTGCTGCAGCAGCTCACCATGTCAGTTTTTACTCTGGATGGAATTGTTTGGTTTTTTTTTTTCACTGGTGCTGAATTGAAGGATCAGGGTTTTGCGATGGGAACTTGTTTAGACAAACTAAATTACACCCTTTTTTTTTTTTCTTTGTCTTCCCCTGGCTTTTGCAGGACCATCATGACTGGGTCTGCAGTGTTGCACAAGAGTTAAGTATTTCACAGTAAAGAGCATCTGTGTCAGTGGGAAAGGCTGAGGTAGCCTTTATCAGAGTATTCTGACCTGTCCTGAAAATGCAGCTCCCAGTTCCCTCAGGCCAAGATGAAAGCACATGACAGGGTAAAGCTGGCACTTTCCTCTATCAGTGCTGAAGCTCAGCATGAAGACAAATGTCAGTGTTAGCTTCCCAGTAAACTGAGGTAGCAGCTGGTGACCAGCTATGGTCAACCATCACTGTACGCCAAAGACAACATTACCCAGCAATGAGAAAAGGCGTATCTTTGTGCTGAAGCATGAGGGGGGACATTCAAAGCGATATTCTCTGCACAGGTGTGCAGCCAGAACTAAAATGCCTGACAGTTTCAGTTATCTGCTCCAGCCTCCTCAGTGTTCTGCATCCTTTGCACAACTATGGGAGGATTTAACGGCAGAACATCTGAAGGGATAACTGGGGCTCAGTTGTTTTAATTACTACCATCCCCTATGAGGGGTGTGTTTGGGGCTTTGGACAGCAGCTTCCTTCTTGTTCACAGAGCACTGTGTACCTTGCTCTGACTTCTGGGCTTACTCCATAAGCCAGTGCTACCACAGGGAGGGAAGGAGGGAAGGACTTCCTTGTAATCAGTGCTGATCTGAGGAAGGTATTTTCCCTGCCAGGTCCTCATGGGCTATCTCTTGCCATGCAGCCGTGGGATTCAACCAGGAATGTCTCTCTTAGTTGTGCTCTGCTGTAACGTGGCCTGGCTGTTGGTTGCGCATTGGTCTCTGCTCCTCACCACCTGTGGTGCACAGAAGTTTGCTCTCTGGAGAAGATAAGGCATAGTTGAAACCTCTGGGCATGACGTCTGGGTGAAACACAATAGTCTGTACTAGTACAAAGGTGAACTACATTGACTCTTGGATCCCTCTGGCCTTGAAGCATGTGATGGTCTAAAGGATGGTAGAGGAGAGCAGGAACCAAACCTGGATCTGAATGGGAATTTAACTATATCGCTTCTGCTGACTTTTCATATCATGCAACAGGTCCCATTCCCTTTCTGTATGAGTAAAACAAAGGCAGAACATACAGGATCTTGCAGGAAGGAGAGTCCAAATATCCTTCTTAAGGCTGCAGATGGAGTGGTTCTGTGGATCCCCACAGCCCCAGTTAGTCATCATGGAGTCTCAAGACCAGGTCTTCTCCAGCGACGGACACTGTGTGTGCAGCCTGTGGTAAGGGTACATGTAAACCCCTAGTGCTAGGTGACTTGGGATAAGCAGACCAAGCTCTCTGAGGAAGTGAGTGCTGCAGGCACTTTGGGAAATGCAATTAAATACTACTGGGACTGTGACTTCTGGTGTTTGGCCCCCTGACAATCTGCCACCTTATAATGGAAAAATATGTGTCTTACTCAGGCCTAAACTTCTCCCTCCCTACTGCCTGGAGAAACAGATTTTTGGCAGTGTCTCCAACCCTGCCCAAGCCCTCTGTCTCTCTCCCTGCTCTCCAAGCCCTTGCCTCTCATCTTTCCCAGCAGGTGCTTGCTGTCTGCAGGCAGAGAAAGGCAAACAGGACTTCGGAAGCAGGAAGCTTTATTTTTTCCCTATAGACTTAGTACTTCCCCCTGTGCTGTCAGATATCTTCAGACTAGACAGCCTGGCCTTTTTCTAACCCCTTAGGAGGCACTGGGCCTGCTCACCTCCCAGCTTTTCACAAAAAACATCTGCAGAAATACATCTTTCTTGAGATTTGCATGCAAGCTGGAACAAGCACCCTGTGGTTCAGGGAAGAGGGACAGAGCCCTTTGTGGAGAAAATATCTCAATTCAGCCATGCAAACTAGCCCCAAGGAGCATCATAACTCTGCAGGAAAGCAAAAGAAAGGCTCTCTCCTGCAAGCTAATGCAGAGCTAGGAAGAAGCTCAGCACTGTGTGTTGCGAGTGCACCAAAAATCAGTGAAAGATTGTAAGGAAACAGAAAATGATTTGATTTACTTTGACTTTCCAAGAAAGTTGATTCTGCCCACCTGCATTCTCACATGCATGTTTACAAACACCAGGATGTGCATGCCCGGGTGGTCTCAACAAGATCTCTTGTGTGCATCATGGAGGACAAAGGGCGTCAGCTACTGTGTCCTTGCAGTGCCTCCCTGGATGCTGTTAATTGGTGAGGAAAAGGGTTTTTTGGACAGTAGTTTTGACCCAGGAGTCAACATTTATTGCAATGTGACCTTTCACTTTAGAATTTCGCTTGCTTCACCCTCTGTAAGCCTTAAGCAAGATTGCTTTCTGTTGCCTGTTTTTCCTCATTTTGGGCCTCTTGTGGACCTCATTTGGGATAACAGGAAGAGAAATGGCACATACATTGTGGTGTATGCCTGCCAGAGCTGCCAGAAGACAAGCTTTCTGCTGACAAGTCACCTGAGCCAGTGGTCTTTGTGCAAGTAACATTTTTCTCCTTTACTGTTGTCAGTCATGTCCTTTTAATCAGCCTGCACTTACCTGAAGACAAATCAAACAATTCTTCTGTCAGCAAAGCCAGGATGGATACCATGGGTGGTGGCATTTGGAAGAAAGAGCGGAGGCTCTCATTTGCTATGTTCACATGTCAGTCTGCAGGACTACGTCAGGGGAGTCCCTGATTGTAGCCCCTGGCTGGCGGGAGTTTGTCATATAACTGGGTTTCATGAGATGCTTTCAGTTCTCTGTGGCTTTAGTGAGAAACTTCGACAAAGGCTTTTGAAAGACTAAGGAAATTGCATCCTTCACAACCAGTTTGCTGACACACTTAAAGTAGGCAGAGGAACACAATTTTCCTTTAAAGAGGACATGCTGGGTTCTCTGTGTACGTGCCTGTCGCAGGAAGAGCGG
>VZTL01011786.1:5114-15338 GCA_013400535.1 Scopus umbretta
TGCTACAGGCTTGGGGAAGAGTGGCTGGAAAGCTGCCCGGCAGAAAAGGACCTGGGGGTGCTGGCTGACGGCCGGCTGACCATGAGCCAGCAGTGTGCCCAGGTGGCCAAGAAGGCCAACAGCATCCTGGCTTATATCAGGAATAGTGTGGCCGGCAGGAGTAGGGAAGTGATGGTACCCCTGTACTCGGCACTGGTGAGGCCGCACCTCGAATACTGTGTTCAGTTCTGGGCCCCTCACTACAGGAAGGACACTGAAGTGCTGGAGCGTGTCCAGAGAAGAGCAACGAAGCTGGTGAAGGGTCTGGAGAACAAGCCTTATGAGGAGTGGCTGAGGGAACTGGGGTTGTTTAGTTTAGAGAAGAGGAGGCTCAGGGGAGACCTTATCGCTCTCTACAACTCACTGAAAGGAGGGTGTAGGTCTCTCTGCCCAAGCAACCAGCGATAGGACGAGGGGTAGTGGCCTCAAGTTGCACAAGGGGAGGTTTAGATTGGATATTGGGAAAAATTTCTTTACTGAGAGAGTGGTGAGGCATTGGAACCGGCTGCCCAGGGAGGTGGTGGAGTCCCCATCCCTGGTGGTGTTCAAAAAACGTCTAGATGTGGCATTTCAGGACATGGTTTAGTAGGCATGGTGGTGTTGGGTTGATGGTTGGACTAGATGATCTCAGAGGTCTTTTCCAACCTTAATGATTCTATGATTCTATTCTATGATTCTACTCAGCTGAACTAAGACTCTAAAGTGTTGGCTAACCTTCCAGGCTCTCTGCCATACCAGCTGCATTTGTTTGACAAGAAAAACTGGCTAGTTCAAATAAAAATTATCTGAAGGGAACAACTGGACTACCACACAGCCATACATCGCCATTATGCTTACATGTATGTCTTATCATTGGCTCCTACACTCAGCTGAAGAGTCCACTTGAACTAAGACTTCCAATATTGTATTGGAATATATTATATTGTTATTATTAAATATTATATTGGAACTTCCAATATTATATTGTTATCATAATTGTTCATTAATTAAACAGGTTACACCTATTAGTTAAAGGGTTAAGCTGATGAATCTTCTAGCAGTACTGTGTGCACTTCTCCTGAGCCAGGTGGATCTAGAGAGGAGAAAGAACCTATATTGGCCAGAAACTCATCTGCCATACAGAAACAGCAAAAAAAGAGGATGGAAAGGAAGTACAAGTGATTGTTGGGGAGATCTCAAACACTGGGGACAATGAAACCTTACCCCACCACTGGCTATTTGTAGGTACATGAAAACTCTGTAGTATGTTAAGTCACTACATAGTAGTACAAAGCTAGGTGCTTAAACTATGAAACAAAGTTTACCCATTTATCTCATGCTTAAGAAAGCATAGCTGGCCATATAGCTAGTAGTCTGATGCCAAGGTTTGTGTAAGAAGCTCAGTACATTCCCATTTCCTGAATGGCAAAGAACATCACATGCTAATTCATTCCCTTACAGAAGGGATAGGCAGATCCTATTTGGCCTTTGGTCCTCAAATCACCAGGGCAGCTCCATCCCAGGGCTGCTACTTTCTTGTCATTTCCTACCACAATTAGCTCTCCCTCTAAAAGAATTTCTTTAATACCATACATCCTATACAGCAGAATAAAACAATTCTGGATTTAACATGCAATTGTTTTTCTTCCCCCCTATTTCATGTGCACTTGTACTCAATCTGCACATTTTTGTTGTTAGTTCATAAGCAGCACCTTTAGCTAAAGGTCAAGAGAAAAAACAGTATTTAGAGTTGTAAACCAAAAAATGCATTAGCCACTGCATTGTCCAATTCCAAAGTACACAGACACCGTAGTGCTCAATGTGAACAAGCTAAAAAAGGAAGTCTACAGGGTTTCTGCAGGGAGTACCACCTTTGATGGAAGTCAAACTTAACAGACACTGGTCATAATACACCTAGGATCACCAAGTAAGACCACATACACACCTGCCCATTCTGAATGAATGAGCTCTCAGGAGTACTTTAGAAAGCTGGTATTTCTGGTTTTCACTGAGAAATGAAAAACTACTAGCTCAAAGGACACCATACAGAGAGCACAACAGTATGGCTCCTTCAGATGTTCTCAACGCTCCATTTTATTTTTTTTCTGCTTTTGTATCAAAATGAACATGTCTTTGCTATTATACACAAAATACAAAGTATCCAAACATGAATATATCCTTTAGATACAGCTCAGATTCCCCATTTCCCACACTGATTTTGGAACACCTTTATCCAAAGCTGCTTTTGTATAAGCAGTACTTCACATGCTTACAGATAAGAGAAATAAAACCCAAAAGTTTGTAAGTAGCGAGACTAGTTCCTTTTCCAGAAGGAAATCTGCATCTCTAACCTTGTTTTCTCAGCCAGGCAAAGTCTCCTCAGGACAGCATAAAGTTCATTTGACCAAAAAAAGGTAGCGCCCTTTCAGGTTTTTCCTTGAAATACACTATGCCTCTCGCCACCAGAAGCTTCCTTGGATCATACCTCAGGTGCAAACCAATACAGAAACAGACTAGGATGAACCTGGCATTGTACTCTCCTTTTCAAGATCTCACCAAGGAATTTCATAAATAATTTTCTCTTATTTACAAAGTAACAGTAAACTATTTCGAAGGAATTTGCAAGACTGAGAAATGACACAAGCAAGACTGGCAGACTGGCCCTTCCCCAATAATACGGTGACTGGAATTTCCATAGCCTAAAAGAGGCCTCTCAAGGATTTGTCACACATGCACCACCCAGTCTGTCACTCAACAAAATTAAGAAATACCCTCTTTGGTTGTCTGAAGCATGACAACTGAAAAAGAACAAACAGCCCACTAAACTTTCAGATACAGGTCAAATGCCAGAGATGAACAGAAAACTTCATGATTAATCTTTTACCATTTCCCAGAAAATATGGGAATAAAATTTAAAAAACCCACCCAAACCACCACACACCACAACCAACAGCTGTTTCAGGCAACACTAACAAAAACCAACCAAACAAACAAAAAAAATCACACATCTACCTTTTGATATTTGAAACCCCTCACTCACAGTAAATGCTCAATATTTATTGACAGGTTTCCAATTAGTTCTAGCTAGACTTGTGACTATGACCAACATCATCTACATATTCAGATAAAAAAACCTATTTGATCAGGTTGTGCTGTGAGATATGGGAATACTGGATATGAGTGGCTCATGTTGTGCAGCTTGATGACACTGAACAGGCAGTGGGATAAGTATTACTGAATAAGCGTGCTATAAAATGTTTTATTGTGTAACTACATAGTGAGATGATGAGTATTGAGAGGACAGATGGTTAAGGTGAGTGGCTTTGATATGCAGCCTACTGAAAATATCCAAAAGCTAACATAAGCAGTTATGAAGTCAATGGACAGTCTGAGGCTTCTCCAATAAACAATTCAGAGATTTAACTGACCTTCAAAGAAACACTTTTCCATGGAGAAAAGGAAAATCAAGATCTAGATGTAGCCTTAAAATCTAGTCTGGAATAACACTACGTTTATCCAACTCATGCCAGCAGTCCTCTCATGACAAAGTTTTGTCCAGTTGACTGCCTAGCAAGGACAGGCTGATGCTGCATCTACCCAAGACGCTGTGAGTCCAAGTACAAAAGTTTCTTGTACTTTTTCAATAAAGAAACGGTTAAGGGGATGTGGCCTGTATATAAACCCTGTATTAAGATGTAAGCGAATAAAGGCAGTATGAAGGAAGTCTTAGTATGTATATAAAACAAATGGTTTTTAACAAGCCATCTTCCAATTTTTAATTAAGTAAATGGCCTTCTCTAAGACAAGAGAAAAACTGGTCTAGGAATTGGTCTACAATTCTTCATTTACGAACAGACTTACTTATCTAGATTCTTACTTATCTAGCACAGCATCATTAGAATTCAATGGATCTTGGAGACTACTTAGTAAGTTTTAATGCCACTTAATTCAATATTAGACCTCTCTTTTTAAGCCCCTACCTCTTCTCCTCCTCACATTAAACAGCTGTCTGTATCAATTCAGTCTGTCACTCAGCGTTCATTTAAAGCAGCTAAAGGAATTTAAGACGCTAAAAAGGCAGCTTTATTCAAGATATCTGTGTTACAATATGACCCTCAGTAAGCAGAAAATTTGATCCTTTCCTCTGCAAAAAGAATTAATCCCTACAAAACACCAGGCATAACAGCACATCTCCTCCAACAAACTAGGCACAACAGGCACAGCACCTTTGCCTGTTTCACATTTAGCCTGCATCCATGCTCACTTGCTCCTTCCCCTCTCACCCTCCACAGCAGACTGTAAACACACAGCAGAACAGAGAAACAGCACTAAATAGCATTGTCAGAAGTACAGCACAGTAGCAGGGAAAAGGCGACTATAAGGATACTGGAGAAAAGGACCCACCAAAACCAATGTATAGCAGTTTGGGGCCATATTATTTTTCCTAATTACAAAGAGTATCTTTTGGTGAAGACAGATTTCTTATTCATGCCATGGTACACTCAAGTAATCTAAAGTACACCTGAGTCAATTCTCCCTCTCCACTACCTACATCTATCTTCAACTCCTTCAGCTGGTCTGAGAAGCTTATTGAATGGACAGACTTCTACAGAATCCCTAAAGTTTCTAGGAGAGAATGCTAGCAATATATCAAAATTAGAGATGCATGAACCCAAAGCCTTGATTTGCCTGGATCAAAAAACTGTAGAACTATTGAGACAACATCAAAGCAGCATCTTATCGAAACAGAGAGGCCATACCTGCACGGAGTCAAAGCATCAAGTTTGTTGATGAACAACATCAACAACAAATGCCAAAATCCCCATTGTCTAGGGACAGCACACTGATATCAGCTGCAAAGCTTTCATGTCATCAGCTTCATTCAAGAAGTTGATGTGGTTTTTTATATATTTACAACAGGACTTAATATCAGACATCACAAACTGGAACAAACCACCTACATGGAAAGAACCTATATGAGATCAGCTTCAAGTTATGCAGTGGTTCTTCGATCTATCCTTGCATGCATCAGTATGCTTCTTTCCATCAGTAACACTGCCCCTTCTCCAATTTTTTTTTTTAAATACAGAAGCCATCAAGGTTACTTTGATCAGTGGCAGAGCTACACCATGTCCTCGTTTATTATAATCACAGCAAAGGCATTGCCACCTTCTCCCACAACTCTAGACCTACCAGCAGCAACAGCAGGAGCCAAGAAAGGAAGAGTAAGGACAAAGACATGACTACTGAAGTTCTTAGCAAACATGTGAGTCCCCTGAAAAAAAACACCAAACACTTTTTCTTCTTAATATACCTTGATTTCACAATCCCTTAACCACCCTACCACAAATCACAACATACAACTACTTTTACCAGAGAATACAAATACCCACAAGAACTTTAAAGGTGTGAGGAATATATGGCTCATGATTACAGTGGACTCTCTGCTTCTCCACAGCATTGGAGCAGCACTTTGCATCAACAAAAACTGATGTACTTGCTTAATTTACTTGCCTAAGCTTTTTTGTTAAGTGACAAAACAACTTTCTCAAACAGCAGCTCTGGCCTGTTCACATGTTCATACTACTTCTGAAGTGCAAATCTAGAAGCATGACAGGGATCAGTTCAGTACAGCTAGCACTCCTGACAGCTTAGCTGGGTGAGCAATCAAGCCAAAGCTTTGCGACCTACTACTCATCTAACAGGAGTTCAATGCATATGATTTTCTAGAAACACAACTGGTCCCCAGGAACAGAAAGACTGCGGGCCTGATTCTCCGTTCATAGTGGGATACATAAAGATTATGAATCAGTGCAAACTGGGGCTCCTACAATGCCAAATTCAGTCCTTGGGTATCATGGGCTCTTCCTTAAAGTATTTCCATTGCATTCATTATCGCTGTACACATCTGTCCTAAGCAGAAAGAAATCTGCATTGCACTTGAAGAACACTATTAGAGTTGGCAGAGGTTCTTAACAGGAGAAACACAAGTTTGCTTTTTGCTTTCCCACTCCTTTCTTGTCTGCAATGCTTTATAAACATGGAAAAGTTGCAACCCAATCTGCTTTCAGATTCTCGATCAGCCTTAATTTTCTCACATTAGAAACCAAATTTTCTTTTGAGAAAACTACCATGCACCATGGAATGGAGTGCAAACTTTCAACTAGTTTTTGATACCTAGCGAAAACAGATCCTGCCAGAGCTCATCAGCACCCCTGCTCCCCAGGCAAGTAATTTTAGTTCTGACTTCACAAAAAAGCAGAGCCTACAACAGCAACGATGAAAAAAAATGTCGTTGTAAGAAAATCAAAAGTCATGGCATAAGGAAAGTTTTGTGTGTGTCTGCAAACAGCAGCACATTTAAGGTATGAATGCCAAATAAATTAGTTCTAAGTATTCTGAACCAAGTATTAAACACAGCTATCTCCTTAAAAAACAGACATTTCTGAAGTTGCATTGGTTTTGTTTCAAATACTGATGAACAATTTTCATATTTATATTTTATACTACAGACCTGTTGCAAAGGTAAATAGACTGTTTATTATGCTTGAGGAAGGATTTGAAGTTGTCAGCTACCATGAACTATTTTGAACTATGTAACAATTATTTGGACTCTCCTGGGTACAAGTCTTTGCCAAATTTGTTCCTCATTTTCAAAGTTATTTCTGATATACCATAAGGAAGACAGGAGTTTAAAGTGTCAAGAATCCTAAGGAAATTTAACTATTCTGCCTGGCTTTACCTTATGAAGGCAGCCTAGGGTTTTTCTGATGTACTGATCTTAATCCAAAACTCCTCAAGCCACACAAGTGAGGATCAGCTACAAGAGAAATACTCACTACCTAGAGTTCAAAGCAATATACAGAAAGTGAAACAGAGCTATAAGCTAATATGTCAATAGAAGAAGTTGTTATATTGTCAAAGACAAGTCAGAAAACCACTTGCAAAGCACAAGCAACATAAATAGCCACACAACCCAGGACTCTCCAAATCTTTTAATTTTGCTTCCTCCCTTTATTACCATCTCTTCTATAAATATTTCTTATCCAAAATTGATTTTCTTCCATTGAAGCCAACACTGTAAAGAAAATAGACTCTTCTGAGAAGGTGATCTTAGAAGGCAAGTAGATCTGTAACAGTTATCTGTGAAATACTACAGCGCTTCAATAGTAATTTGCAGGTCTGTGAGCGTAACAGTCATCTTCTTGTCTTTTATACAGCAAGTCTAACTACTTAACAATGAAATTCCCTGCATAAAATTGCATAGAACTTCTAATGCCCGAGAGATTTATTAGCCAAGAACAAAGGAACATCAATGGAATAGAATTAAACTCTTAGAATTGTGATTTGCATAAGCTTCCTCTTGCAATATATACAACTACTAAGTCTCCCTGAATTAACATTTCACAAACACAAGTTGTAGCAAATATAGTAAGGATTATCCTCCTAACTGTTGTTTCGTAACAGGTATCATAGGAAGACCAAAATTACTAGCAAGAGATGTCACTTCCAAAAGCCTCTCCTAATGTGAACATAAGACATTAAACTAGACCTACCAGAAAGTATAGAGATTACTTTTTTGGTGGTGGTGGTATTTTGCTACATCAACCACTCCCCTAGCAAAGTACTGGAGCAGAAACAGTGAGAGTAACTTAAACGCAACCTATTTCAGATTACAACCTTAAACAGCACCTGTACTAGTGCTGTTTTCTTTCAGAAAATAAACCAGACCTGAAAGCAGCATCTACTGATCTGATATCCTTATCAACTTTTCATGAAAAATAACCTTAGCCCCAGAGGCAGCCACTCAAGATGCTCAGAGTAACACCACAAAACAAACCCAAAGAAGTTGGAAGAGATACCCAACTCTTCAGGGTTTGAAGAGCCCTAAGAAGTAGACAAAAGCCAATTCTACCATTTTCCTAAGAAAATACTAGGCTGGCTGGGCAAGAAGTTGATATAATTCCATGGTATTTTGAAGGCAGGTGCAAGCAAAACATGCTTTACAGCAAGAGCCACATGAATGAGGTTACCAGCACCAAGCCCAAACTGATCTTTCTTTTCACATACAACACTGTCAGAGAGAGCAGGCACAATATGTGCTTATGCATTAATTGGTCTTTTATGTAAGCTTAAAGAATAGTTTAATTTCTATGGTTTAAGATGTTTTAGGAAAAGCCTAATAGATATTTATCTGCATTTTAGACAGCTAATTGCATAAAAACCATACTTCATGTGACCGTATGTAGGTTAGATACAGAAGAATTAGCCCAATTATGATTTGTCTTTTAACATTTTATGCTGCATGTGCAGAAAAACTAAAGCACTTCATAGCCATTTTAGATCTCTGAATAAGAAATCATTTGATCATTATGATGATATAAACAACAATCCTCCTCTGAAGTTTTCTACTTAGCACTTCTCATCTGTATTCTTTTACCTGGCCTAAATTCAACCCCAACACCTAGTTTTAAGCCTCCCTCATTACACACACCTCCTCCGTTCTCAGATTACAGCCTGACAAATACTGTAAGTGCTGATATTGGGTGTACTTGGGATAAATAGTTTTCAATGTCACACATGTAATATCACTTTATTTTGATTTAATTTCATTTTAGTAATGAACAACTATGACAACGAACATTAAGCTCATTGTGCATCATTCCCTGCAAAGTTAAAATAAGAAGCCACCCAAATACACAAAGAACTGCCTTTTTTGTTTTCTTACTATGGTAATTATGGAGATGGGTACAGTGCAACTCCACTGAATCCTAAAAGCTTTAAGTTGAAAATAACTGAGTTTTTCAGAAGCAAATCACTCTCAGCCAATAGAATCTTACCTACAGCTATCTAAGACACCAAAAAAAAAAATCAGTATCCAATCACCCAGCTGAAAGGTTGTTTCTTGAGATACACTATTATTTTTTAATAAAAGTGTATGAATCAGTTCTGTTTCTATAAAGAAAACAGGCAGTACACCCACACAAACATAAGACCCAAAGGACTCACTCAGATGATGTTTAAGCTTAGGGAATCATCTAATTGATGACAGGTTTCTTTCCCTTCCCAGTAGCAACCAGTCTTTATTGGCCTGTCTTGTCTGTTCTTGCCTGTTCTACAGGCCTACCATACTTCCGTCGCATATGCCCATTTGAGAAGTAAGAATTTAGTGAGCACATGCTGAGCATATGGGCAAGGTAATTCCCTGCTCATTCCCACATTACTTAAAAGAAGCGGCCTGCTCCTCTTCCTATCAGAGCAGCTAGCCACAAAACCTGATGTTTGCTTCTTCCACTGGGCCCTATTCCCCCATCCCCGTTTGTTATGCTGCAAAGCTTGGGGCTGCAAGGAAGGAGGACAGATGAAATGTGAGTGCCACTGCCAGAACAATTCTCCAGGAAATCCACTTTCAGGAGTTCCTCTGAAAAGAGAACAAATATGAACAGGCCAAGAACTGGCTTAACTGAACCACCAAGCGACACTGAGCTACCAGACCTTTGGTTGGGCAGCCTAACCTAAGCAAAAGGTTGAAGAGAACCATTTTATACATGTATCAGTTCCATCTGGGTTAACTTTTTAAGAGCACTATACTCAACACAGTGATCCCACATGCTCTATAGGAAAGTTCACACATTCAAAACAAAGCTTTCTTCCACAACAGAAAGTTCAGAGCGGATTTCTTTTCACAGTATTATTGCTATCTGCATAGCTGAGACATTTAAGTTTATCAATTAGCATGGCAGGTGAGTTTTAACTCAACCACTGAATTTGACAGTCAGAAAGTTTACCTCAGCAGGCTGACAGACCTTCTCCCCTATTAAAAATAATCAGATTTCAAGACTAGGGGGAAAAAACAAAAAAAAAATCTAATACATGTTAGTAGAATTACACAGCTTATCAGTACGTAAGAAAATTTATGTACGTCTCTAGCAGTTATAGCCAGAAGTTAACCACAGAATATAAGTAGTCCCAACAGTCACACTATACTCTATCTAATTTTAGCCCACCTGCGTATGTTCACTGCTTTCCCAAAGAACAAGACTGAACAGTAGTTAAGAGCCACGTGGACAGCAACAAAACCACTGCAAATGCTTAAGTCCTTGCTGCTACTGTCCTTCCTAAACACTAAATCCTTTACTCCCCCGCCAAAGAGCATAAAACAGAATTAAAAACTATTCTGCTACCATAATGTAATTAATAACGGGG
>VZTL01011786.1:17714-36041 GCA_013400535.1 Scopus umbretta
CACCCTGCAACAGGTGGCAGATGAAGGCGAGGAGGGCACCCCCAAACCGGTGACACCCCCGAACCGGCGACACCCCGCAACAGGCTGCGGTTGGAGGTGGGGAAGGCACCCCCAAACCAGCAGGACCCCACAACAGGCGGCGGTTGGAGGCAAGGAGGGCATCCCTGAGCCGGCAGTACCCCACAACAGGCGGCGGTTGAAGGCGAGGAGGACAGCCCCGAACCGGCAGCACCCCCGAACTGGTGACACCCCACAACAGGTGGCGGTTGGAGGCGAGGAGGGCACCCCTGAGGCAGGAGCACCCCGCAACAGGCGGCGGTTGGAGGCAAGGAGGGCACCCCCGAACCAGCAGCACCCCACAACACGTAGCAGTTGAAGGCGAAGAGGACACCCCCAAACCAGCAGGACCCCACAGCAGGCAATAGTTGAAGGCGAGGAGGGCACCCCTGAGCCGGCGGCACCCCACAACAGGTGGTGATTGGAGGCAAGGAGGGCACCCCCTAACTGGCGGCACCCCACAACAGGTGGTGATTGGAGGCAAGGAGGGCACCCCCGAACCAGCAGGACCCCACAACCGTCAGCATTTGAAGGCGAGGAGGGCACCCCTGAACAGGCAGCACCTCACAACAGGCGGCAGTTGAAGGCGAGGAGGGCACCCCTGAACTGGCAGCACCCCTGAGCCAGCAGCACCCCGCAACAGGCAACGGTTGGAGGCAAGGAGGGCACCCCTGAACAGGCAGCACCTCACAACAGGCGGCAGTTGAAGGCGAGGAGGGCACCCCTGAACTGGCAGCACCCCTGAACTGGCAGCATCCCACAACAGGCAGCAGTTGGAGGCGAGGAGGGCACCCCCGAACCAGCAGGACCCCACAACCGTCAGCATTTGAAGGCGAGGAGGGCACCCCTGAGCTGGCAGCACCCCGCAACGGGTGGTGGTTGAAGGCGAAGAGGGCACCCCTGAACTGGCAGCACCCCCAAACCGGCAACACCCCGCAACAGGCGCGCCATGCCTGTGGGAAGTGTTTTCGCCAGAGTTGGGAAGTTGTAACGTGTATCCCTGCCACGGGTGTCACGACGCCAAACTCAGAGGTGTGAGAGCAAGGGATAGCTAAGGGTTGTTGGCGGTCTCTTTTGGAGCTGGAAGAGCAGATCTCGCCAGAAATGCACTATTTAATGCATGCCTGTAAACAGGCGTTAAAATGTGATTGCTAGCCGAGCGTGTGATAAACTGCAGTGGGAAATGTCCGACTGAACGTCCAACACCTTTTAGCACCATTTCCAGGTTACAAATTTAGCCTAACTGTGGCCAAAGAAACCCAAAGGGCCCACGTGCGCACCTTTCTTGGGCCCTTCCCCACAGTGGCAGGCAGTGTGCTCACTTCCACCCGTGCGCTGGGTGAACTTTTTCAGACGCCCAGCATCAGGACAACGCAGCTGTGAGGAGGCAGGTGAAATGTGACGGCATGAGTGCTCTGGGAAGCTGCATCCTTGCTGTCAGTGGCTGAGCACCACCCTCATTAAGTTTGCAATTGCCTGGATGTATTTTGCTTTTTTATTTGTGAAAATAGTCTTTCAAATACGTTACAGTGGAAACTCTCTGTTTGTATACAGAAACGTGTGTGTGTCAAAATGATTGTGTCAATATAAAGAGATGTCGCAGTGGCATTTCTCAGAGCGGGAGCTGTGCACTGGCCCTTCTGGGTTGACCCTTTGGCCACAGAACCTCATGTGGAGGCTTGAAAATCTTCTTCTGACCTGCGTGTCTCTATCTATCCACCCCGAATGATGAAACCCTGGGCTTACCTACTGCTTATCACATCGTAAGTGCAGGAGGCTGAGTTTCCTTTTTGACTCTGACTGACCTTGTAACACCATGTGCAGAAGTGGTCCAGAAACAAGATCCAACTGCAGGAACATTCGTACATTTCCCCCTCACAGTCTGCTGCAATGAGGATAGTGTGGCTGTATCCTGCTAATGTCAAAACTGAAGTTGCTAATCTTCTTGCTGAGGAACATTTGCAGAGCAGGAGTTAAGGTAGCTGTGAGGCAGCTACATGCTGAAGATCAAGCCAAGTCTACAGAGCTAGAAGAGTGGCTTGAAGTCATCTTTCATGATGATGGTGATGATGAATGATGATTAACTCCTGTACCTCACCCTCCATTTCTGACCAGCCACACCCGGGAATGCAGAACCCATCCCAGTGTTCATCTAAGCCTCCATTAACACAACTTTTCTGAGACTGAGAAGCACTAAGCAAGGATCTGTGCTACTGGTGCCCTCTACATGGCACCACTGTGCGCATCAGCCTCCTTGTTTCCCTGGCAGAGGAACCATTTCACATAGAGCAGTATTGTGCATTGGAGCAATGCACAGAACTCCCGCTGTGGGGGAGATTCCACTCAACATGAACTCCATTGCACATTAAACCGCTAATGTAAATGCACCTGCTCTGACCTATCTCCCAATCTATAGTAGCTAACTGATATCCCAAATGCCGTGAGAAATGCTTCTGACATTCCACTCCTCCTCAGTGAGAAGCAACCCACACCTTCCACCAGCTATTTGGGATACGTGTTTGAATATGCCTCCCCACGTTCAGCGCTTACCTCCAGCTATCTGTGACGCTGGCCAAACCAACAGCATTCAGTCCCAGACCAGATACCGTTCTGACAAGCACACTTCTGGCTAGCGCCTGCTTGGGCATTTTCCTTCTATTATTATGTTGTCCTACAAGAGGTGAAGATCCTGTGATCTCACCACTGCAACTCATATGTTCCATCTGTTCATTACAGCAAAGGCATGAGTTAGTTGATAAACCTGTTTACTTAGCAGCAGGAGGGCAGTAAATACTATAAATTGTTAACAATTGAATTATCTCCTGCAGAACTATAGCATGTAGATACACAGAACAGGTGACTGAAAAGTCTGTATATTCCAAGCCACACTGTAAAATCTGTGTGCCAAAATATTTTGAAATGTGTCAAAAATACTTCGTCTGGTAGATACTGAAGTAAGGCTACTTCCACTACCAATCCAAAATCTCCACATTTCTGTAATGGTATACATTAGTATCAATAATGTCAATACCTCATTAGTATCAATACCTCCATGTCGTAATTTTGTAAGTACACAGTAGATACTTTTTTAAAGGTAAATGTTGGGTGCAGGGAGCGTGGAGACTGTTCTTCATCAGGAAAAAACTGGTGGTTGTTTTTTGAGTAAGACATTTTGGTTTATATTTCCCCTCTCATCCTTAAAGGACTGGTGTTCACAGGAAACTGCCAGTTCTTCCATTACGTGAAATGGTGTTCTGGAAGTTAGCAACCATACTTCTCTCGACATCGGACTGGGATTTGAAGTTGTAGCTTAATATTTCTTTCATCTTTATTTCCCGATTCCAAGTTTGTGTGACGTTTATGCATTTTTGTAAGTTCTTCGAATCTATGAATGACAGTTGCCTTTCTAGGGTTAGCACATGTCTTACTGCAAGTTCCTCTAGCAACTAATGCAGCCCGGTCTCTATACAACTCACTGTTGCATACCTGAAGCGTTTAGAAATCATGAATCACATCTGAAAGAGACACGATCCTCTTGTAAAACTCACAATATTGCAAAAGCTGGTGTCTTTGTATCTGCCTTTTGATTTTTGAGCCCTAAAGCATGCTCAAATCACATTCACATTATCTTAGGAATGTGATGTTAATGAAAGTGAATGTTAATGAAGAGCAGGGACGTGCTTTTCCTTTATGTTTTTAATAAGATTTGAGATTGTCACACAATCTCAGAACTCCAGGGACTAGTACAGTTACTTTTAAGGCAGCACGCACAGGAAGAAATCACTCTTCACTATGAAAACAAACTGTATTAATCTATTTTTAAATATATTTACTCTGGCTCATCTGGTTGTTTCAAATACTACATGATGAACATGAAATAACTTTCTGCTTATAAAACTGAAAGGGCTTTTTACTAAGAAAACTAAATTTTTAAATATTACAGTTGCTGCCGCCGTGCTAGCTCTATGTGAACAGACTCACTTGCATGTCCCTCTTTTAAGTTATTTCTCCTCCTTACAACTTCCATGCAAGTTTTTGTGATGAGAGCGAATCCATCTTTGTTAAAGTTAACAGTGGTGTGATGGTACTAGCACGTACGGTTTGTTTATGTATTGACCATGCCCTTCTGCACACGAGCCTGTGTGTTTTGCTGATACATCTTTTGCTGATACGCTTTTCTTTCCGGAGGGCATCCTATTAATGTTGAAAAGGCTTATGCCGTCTCTTGCCTTTGCATTGCTGCTTATTTGTGGCTAAGATGTGGGCACCCGTAAGGTATCTAATGCTCACACTTGCCGTATGGTACTGGACTGTTTGCACGTTGCAACAGCATGAGCACAGCGTGCTAGATACCCTACGTCCCGCAAAGAGGCCGTGTGTTTCCAGGTTACAGTTCTCACTTAAGTGTCCCACAGTAGTTCCACAAAGTGTGTGATGACCCGCTATGACTCTGCCGTTCTTGTCTCTAAAAATGAGCCATCTCAATTCCTAAGTTGGAGACTTCAGAAGGCAACAGAATCCCCTCCTGCAGTAAATACTTTGCCTTTTAAATAACCTATACTGATCCATAGAATAGTATGTTCTCAAATGGGTGTTCCTTCCTGATCAGGTCATATGGTTCCTGGCTCGCTTTATTATGTCTGTATTCCTGGGCACTGGTCATTTTAATGGGACTGTCAGAGGCACTACTGCTGACTCTGTGTGTTGAAAAAAAATCTGCAAAGCAGAGCTCCAAATCCTTAAAACTTGCTTAAAAAACTCTATTTATTTAAAAAGGACAGTTTATTTACGTATGAGCCTTCCACTAAAATTTGCTTTATGTGTTCAGTTCTTTTCTCAGGAACCAGAATGGCTAGATATATTTATTTTAAAACCTGAACCCGAGCCGTCCAACTCCCCAGGAACTGAGCTTAAAGAAGAATGGCAACTATCGCAAGACAAGAGATTTCATGACAAAGTGTCACAAAGAAATAATAAGAAAAAAAAGCTAATAGGAAAAAACCCAACAATAGAGACAAGGGCTTTAGGAATAAAACAAAGAAATAATAGTGGCTAAAAGCTGATGTTTACTATGGTAGTCAATTTTTACCTTCCAGCCGCTTTTTTTCGGGAAGCTAGCAGAAACATTGTAGTTACAGAGAGGCAGATGAATGGTTGAGTGGCCCATCCTGAAGTTATTTGGAGAGAATGGATAAATCTCATAAGTAGGACAGTATCAAAATGTCACTCAGCTGTTAGTCCCTAAAACCTTCTTGCCCTGTTACCTTATGTCTCAGAGTAATTGTTGGTAGAAGACTACTGCATGCTGTAATAGACAGTTCTCAGTGGGTGACAAATCAGTTGTATAATCCATTCTCTAAAGCATTGCAGTAGATTACATCCAGAGGTTTTTTTGTTTAAATTTGGAAAGGAAAAAGTGAAGCTTAGCTTGGTAGTCAGGCAGAGTATTTTTCATATTGGTTCACTACTCTTAACATTCAGAAACTCTGTCTAGGTTGCACATATTTGCAACCCAGAACTGGCGGAGGTACTTCTACATATGTATAATACCCTACCAGCATAGTTGTGGCCAAAAGTCATGGCAATACATTATTAGGTATCCCTCACAAATATTTTCAAGGTCTAAGGAATGATAAAAACTACAGATGCATCTTTAATTGCAGGAGAATACTGGGAAGGGAATCCCATCAGATATGTCTGAAATCCACATAACCCTGAAAACGTGGAGATGCCTCATTTCCTGCCTTCCTGTACCTCTCTTACTTAAGGAAATACCTGTGAGCACCATGCAGGATGCAGACATGTTGAATATACCTGATGACATTTTTTGTGATGTCCTAAACAACCTTTAATATGGGTGTAGACATGCACTCTAGCCTTGATAGTATTTGGTGGCAACGTGAAGAGCAGTGTAGACATAGACACAAAGAGCTCACTGTTTACAGTGGCATCCCTGACTTTGATCCAAGGCTAAGTCTTGAAAACTTAGGTTTATTTCATTGATCTAATAATGTTTAAAAGAGAGCCATCATTCATGGAACAGAAAAAAATGAAGTTTACATTTTATATCTTCATTTAAGGCTAATTGTGTAAAGCATTTCTTGTGCCACAAAGCCCTAATTTCCATTTATTCAATGAATTAGCAGAGTGTAAATACATACAATAGACAAAAATAATCAAAACAAAGAAGTTCAGAATAGGCCCACCATTCTGCTTTCCATCCACGTCATTTGGCTGCTGCAAAGCACTAAATTCAGCGTGTTCCAGACAATTATTGGTATTACTATCTATGCTTGTTTAGCACTTGGAGACCTGACCCAGTTTCATTGCTCTCTAGTACCTGGCACTGTGTAAACACAAGAGAAGGTATTCCTTGTCTCTTAAGCACACCCTTGCCTCCAATACCTCCCACCTGAACTGCAGGCCAGATACATAAGCAGGAAGCCACCAGCCCTTAGAAAAATCCCATATTCCTACGGAAAGCACTTGTACATCTCAGCAGCACAGACTGCCACAAGCGTCTCAGTCTCTCCTGCTCTCAGCTTCTTATTGAGTATTGAATCAATCCTTTTGTTGCTAGTGCTCAGAAGTGTGGACCTGGCATATTTAAAAGATTTCCTTAAGCTGTCATTTCCACTGTCAGTAACTCCACTCACATACTCACATAGAAAATTTCTCCCGTAGGGGAAGGAAGAACTTCCATAAGTTCTTGCACAGACAATGGGATCAAAGTCTGACTGGCCCTAAGGACTGCCATTTCCTACTGAAAAGTACATGCCGCATTTCTAGAACTCTGCTTTCTCTTGTAAAAATCAAGTACGTTTAGGTAGCATTAACAACAACCAATTTTTGGCCTACAGGTAGGTTATCCACATCTCCATCTAAAAAGCAGCTTGGTCCTACCTGAACCAAAGCTTCTGTGACATCATGGGAGTCTCCAGCATGCACCACACACTCTGGTTGTCTAACACATGTAGATGTCATCGTTGCACTCAGTTCCCCTCTGTAAGACTGATGCACTGAAAGTTTTCCTTCACCACCGCTTAGCTGTCCTCCCCAAACTATGCTGCTAATGGTTTCTGCCCCATTGCTTCAGCTTCTACTCTGTGGGGTATGACATGGCAGCAAGCCCAAGAGTGTGCCACATTCATCCTTCATAGATGCTGAACTCAATACGCATGGTGACTCAGCAGGGAACATAGGCTGTGGATGGCAGGGAGGAACAGATTTCACCATTTTGAAAGGCATGCACGGTGTCTGCCTTCTCCTCAGGAAAAGGCAGCTATAACCCCAATACACATTCTCCCCCTGCTACTCCTCTTAGGTTGACCCAAATGTAAGTAAAGTGTTCTTCAGAGCTGGGCTATTTTGTCGACATTGCTGAGCCTTTGGTTGGAGAATGGAGGTAGGGATGCCAAGAAACTGATGCCTTGGCCCCACAATAATGTCCTCCAGTTATGGGGCCTTCTGTTCTTTACTCTGCATGATCTTTACAGGCTGGAGATCTGGCTCTCCTATGTCAGACTTCATATGAAGGCTGGATCCTTCAAGTCCGAGGTATATCATGTAGCATCCTGTCCAAAGGTGTTTATTTCTCAGACCAGAGAGACATCTGACAAGCTGTTCTTGGTTATTGTACCTGATCTGAAAAAAGATGGTCTTGAAAAAAGGTGAAAAAAGGTGACCTTGCTGAACTTGCATTAGAACTGCAGTCCTTTTACTGTAAACTGTTGGACCAGCTCCAATATCACTTCTGGGAAATCCTCACAGCAGCAAAACCCTAGTCCTCTCCCCCCATAACCAGACAATAGCAATGTTTTCTGCCAGCCCGGCAGCTCACCTCTCCATGCCTCTCTGGTGACTTGGGCTAGAGTGGAACACCTCTCTTTTTCTTGTGGAAAAGAAGGATAAAAAGAGAAAAAAAAAAACCACATAGAAATTAATCAGGGAGACTCAGTAGAAATAGGAGAAAGAGTGTCAAAAAGAAGTAAGAAAGGTAGAAGGAATAGAAGAAAGCAGAGGGAACAGTGGAAAGTAGTAATAGCAAAATACACAACAAATTAAAAGCCAAATACTGAAATGACTGCTTCGTACCACATGAGGCTTTGTAGGACAGTGCAGAGGCGTTCTTATGAGGAATCCTAGAGGAAATGCTTGGAGGAGCTCCACGTGCATACGGGATGACGTAGGGCAGGGGAAAGAAGGTGGTTTTATGCTATGCATCCACACTGCATAGGAAGCAGTTGGTGGAGGAGTGAACTCTCCTCTCATCCGCACCATGACTTCATCTGGAGTGCAGGCAGTTGTACTCCAGATGTCTATGGAAAAGGAAAATAGTCTTTGCAAAGCTGAAGAATTGGGAAATGTACCCTCTGAGCAACAGAACAGAGGCTCCTCTAACTTACCACTTTCTATCATCTATGGATACAGGTTTCCCCTGGTTAAAGTTGGTCCTTGTGAAAACTTTCTGAGAAAAAATAAACTCAGCAGGAAAAATAAAATACTACTTAATATAATGGTGCACTGACCAAAAAATTCTCCCCTGCAAAGAACCTGTGAGAAAGAATGAACCATCCATGTATACGGCCGATGTACTAGTGGAGGGTTTTCAGCCAGTCGTGATCTTAAAAAAAGCTTAAATTAAACATGCACTTCAGTGTTAGCAGAGTAAAGGACCCAAATGACTCACCTAAGGTCATAAAGAAGACGGTGGCAGAGCTGTAAACGGAATTAATGTCATGAGGGCACCAGATGGGGAATGAAGAGCCTTGCTCTTTGCTCTTGGCTCTGCCACTGACTTGCTGTGTGGCAAATCACTTCCTCTTCAGGTGACTCAGTTTCTCCCATAGGCAAATGGAAATAATGATTCATCTTTGTAAAAGTCCTTTAAGAATGAAGGTGGAAAATGTTACAGAAGAGCGAAGTAGTAATGCCATTCCAGTGCTCTCCCCAGCCCATCCTTTGTCCTCTTCTTACTGGATTTTTTTGAGAATGATGTCTTTGTTACTATAAATGGTATCCTTGTTAGAGATAATAAAGCTGCAAATTATATAGCAAAAGCATGTTAATGAATTAAATGCTGGATGACTTCTACTACATGCTATAAACAAACAGAAGGTATGCTAAAAGAAAATTATCTCTGTTGCAGAGTCAGTCAGGCAAAAAAATGAAATGCCAGTTCACTACTCAATCTGGAGGAAAAAGCGGTATGTGACTAAGTAGTTTAAAAAGTTGTCATAATATAAGCAGAAACAAGGTGGGCACATATTATTAGATCCTTAAGGGTGTGCTGAAACAGGCACAGATAGAAGAACTGAAAAAGAACATGCTAGATCATAACAGGAAGATTACAATTTTGAAGTCAACAACCTTGTTTACAGCAGAAACAAGAAAACATATAGCAGTTGAGGTAAAGCACTATAAGAGGATGAAAAGGAGTACAGGCCTTACATTGTGGGTTGGTACCCAGGGAAAATGAAGTAACTCTGCTACAAGCAGAAGAAGTAAAATGGGAAGACAGGCAAACCAAAGTTTTTAAATGAGCCTTTTGTAATGTATTTCTTGTCTTCCAAGTGTCCAAGTTCAGTTGTACATAAGACCAGTTTTTAGAAATGCTAATCATTCACAAATCTAAATGAAATTAATTGGAAAGCCATCTATAAAAATATAGGAGGGAAACTTTTCCAGCTAATAGCTATTATTAATTACTTGAGTGAAAGTTTTCAATATCATACATGCACATTTGCAACCCAGTGTACACCCACTATTTGTTATAACTGTATGAAAATCTACAATCAGACAATTAGCCAGCTGTATCTTATATTGACCAAGATGGCATCTTCAAATTAACACTTAAATCTACATTTTACATATGCAACTGAATGTACATAATTTAGAAATGATGTCTCAGTTTTATTTATAAAATGTTAATACCCTCTGGCATTGAGAATATTGTGCAATCTCAGTATAAACGATATCCAACAGGTCTTAAACATAATTTTGGTTTTGCTGTTACCCAGGCAAGTTTTCCATGCTCCTTTATCGTAAGCTCCAAGGACAACTCTCTGCCCATTCTTAGATAGGTTTGGACCTATTTTGGTCATCTGAAAGAATATAACTATATGTATAAAGCTTAATTGTTCCATGAAAACAGTAGTTGCTTCAATTGCTTCCATATATTTTGCATGATGCTATGATATTTATTTTACATCACTGCCTTGTAATTTGGTTTTATTTTTCTTTTATAACGTATCTTTGCTTTCCATGGCTTTTTTACTGACTCTCTGGAGCATTTCCTATTTAAATTATCATTTACAGAAGCCATGCTTTAGGACCTATTACTTCTTACTCCTTCCCCTAGGAAATGTTTTACTATGCACAGCTCAGCATTTTTTATATCATTTTACATCATTCATATTGACACTGTGTTGGCTGTACAAGTTCCCTCATTCGTTCAGTTAACTGTGGAAGTCTGGGCCCTTTTAAATCTATCTCCAGTTGTCATTAGGATTTTCTGAAGAACTCATGCCAGACAAAAGTCTCTAAATGCGTGTTGTAGATAATGTATACATTTTAACGTTCTCATTATCCATCTGTTGCTCTCAGAATTCCTGTTTTGCTTTCAACTTTTCCATAATCTCACATTATTTCTTCTCTTTTAGACATCTGGTTGTGCTGTAGTGCTGTAACTTGTGTAATGAATGGATTGCTGAGGATACATACAAATTCCAAATAATCCATCACTCCCTTCACTGAATCTCTTCCTTCTGTGGGTTTTTGTATTGGATTTATTTGTCTTAGCGTACCCACTCCGCTTCACCTGTTTGGTACTCACTGTGGGGTGCACAGTACTACATGAACTATGCAGTTCAAGAACACGCTGTGTGTAAAGGAGAACATTAACCTATGAACAAACGTGCTGCGAGGTTGCTATTCTCACTCTGCTTCAGGTGCTGCCCAGGTAGTTTGGAACCAAAAAGGCTCTTCTTCATTCTCTACAATCTGCCACGTGTGTAAAAATATTTCTGGATCTTGGCTATTGAGCAAACCCCCTTCTCCAGGAATTAATATGACAATGAGAAATCCCAGTGTTGAGCCTTCTAAGCAGTGTAGTCCTTTTGTATCTCATTCAGGCACCCACTGTCACTACCTGCCGTAGACAGGAACCCAAAAGTCCTGTGCAGTGCCTGCTGCTTTCAATAAAAAAAGCGACACCAGCCTTCTACAGAGATTCAGAATTCTCTTATTTTCTCAGAATACCGTATTTTAATTGGATAATTTCCAGATGTGTCATTGAGTAAATATGGAAGAACTATAATGCAATTAAAAAGGTTTGTAAGTATTGTGTTTAATGCCAGGCATGTCATATTCCCTTGCTGATGCGATCCTCTCATAGTTTTTGTATTTGCCAACACCCTGTCCTTCTACATCTGTTACTGCATTTCTTCTCTCAGCTTTCTTCCCTGCATGTCGAGGATTACAATCCTTGGCATTCAGTTCCTCGGCTCCTTTACCTTTCATTACCAAAGGGACTAAAAAGCCTTTGCCCTCAGTCCAGATGTTTTGATTCTCTGTACCCACTCCTACACAAAACCCACCTCTTAGTCTGCTCCATGCTGAGGCAGCGGAAAGTCCACGAAGATTTTATTCCCTCACGTGCAAGAAATTAAGTTTAGCAAGTGTAATAAACATTATCAGTTAGCAAATAAAAAGTGGCACAAGTGACCCAGGGAACAGAGAAATTACAACTCCTGTGGCAGAAAATAATTTGCTGGGGAAGGAATATTCCACAATTAGAGAATGTAAGAGGTCCTAATTACACATTCGTGCTTTTCATGGTAAAGTTTTCTGTTGTTTCAGATCACCTCAGTGTGTTAATTTTTTCCTCCATCTAGCTTTATGTGTAGATGTGGCATTTTGGGACACGGTTTAGTAGTCATGGTGGTGTTGGGTTGGCGGTTGGACTAGATGATCTCAGAGGTCTTTTCCAACCTTAATGATTCTATGATTCTATGATCTGTAGCTCAATATACTTCACTTATTTCTAAATGATATTATGTTACACAGCTTCCTTTGTATCGAGACATGTCGCTGTACCTTTGCCTACTTGCCGTGCAAGCAGAACTGCCACATGCCCTATCTTCTGCTAACATGTGGATTTTGAATGGGGCTCCTAAAAAGCATTCCTTCTGGGTTTCTCATGTGTGTGCTCCCATCTCTCTGGCTGCAAAGTAAGGAAAGCAGCAAAACTAAGGAATCCAAGGGGTTTTGCTCCAAGGAGAAAAGTAACTGTATTCCCTTTTTTGTAAAAACATTGGCAATAGGCTGTGTTTTTTTAAAAAAGTGACAGGAAAGGAAGAGCTGACAAATGAGCAGCTCCCCGCAGTGTCATACTCCTGACACCACCTAAAATCCACACACCTGAAATGCAGGGTCCAGGCGGTCTCGCTCCGAACGTGAACCACTTGATGTTCAGTTGCATCTCCTGATGCTGTCGGGAGAGCCGTGCGGTACGGCGGCGCGGGGGCCTGGGGCAATGCCTCAGCAGCAGATGCACACTCGTTGCAGGAAGATGGGGCGTCAAAGATATGTGATGAGACAGAAATTCTGGCCCTGTTAGGTCAATGGCAGTTTTACCGCTGCCTTTTTTTAGGCTAGGATGGCATCCTGTGTGCCTGACTCATATCGTATCGAAACTCTGGAATGAGTATCAGGATCCCTGCCCTGCCCACCCTTGCTCTTCTGTCTCCTTGCCAGTTCCAGCATGGGGAAGGTTGGAATCGGGAGATGAATGGGGCCATGCTCCCCTTTCTTTAGCACTGTTCAAAGTATTGTGCAGCTTCTCACATAGCATGTATGGATCCCGCTCTGTGTAGTGTACAAAGGCAGCAGAAGAAGGCAGCTGAATGGCTGCACTTCAAAATTCACGTGATTTTTTGATTATCTTGTTCTCCCCATGCAGTTTAATGCCAGAGGGGAACATATGGCCCAAAGTGATTTTTTCCCACTTCACAATTCATATATTCTTTACCATATGCGAGGCATTATTTCATGCTATGGTATCTATAATCCCTCCCATGTCTATTCTTCCCTACCACAGGATGGACATTTTGTCTTTCTGCTCCTACGGCACTGTCACTCTAATGGTCTTTTCAGACATTTGCTATCGTTTTCCAAGAATGTTCCGAACAGATTTTGATGTGCTTTTTTATTATTTCTGTGAGAAATTGTAATGATATCTTTACTTTTAACTTGGATTCTGTAAGCGCTTAAAGTTTTCTTGCTAGGCGAGTCACAGACCACTTGATCAGTTGTCAAAGAAGCTTGCATGATCCCATAGTTGCAGAATTGGCGCTTTTAATCTCCAGTGTATGACATATGCATCAAAGGCTTTGTGGGCAGCCACATTCAGCAACAAGTCATACAGTTCTCATATATTTCATTCCTTTTCAGTGAGCAATATTTATCACACCTGCCCATTATCTCCTCCAATAGAAGTAGATGTTAAACCCTCCAAAGCTGATGTTGCAGGTAAATAACTGATAAAAGATTACTTCGTTTAGTACAATATGAGAATAATTTTGTGAAGGATGAACTTCTGTCAGCTTTTACTCATGTTCTCTGTCATTTCTAAGGTAGAAACTTACTGGCATCCACTCTTTTCTCCTTCCATTTTATTTTTCACTTTGCTAAGACCTTCTTAGCTTTCTCTCTAAAACCCCACTGAATTCAGTGTTGCTTAGCATAAAAGAATGTCCGCTAGAGTGGAAAAAATAAATCCCAGTACCTCTTCATAAGATCTAAGAAGATTTGTCCCAAACAGACGTAAGTTAGTGAGGCTGTCAAAAAAGAGCTAAAAGAGTTAGTTTATGCAGAAACGGGATAAGGAACAGTACTAGCAATCTCAGAGGGTGCTGAATCTAACACAGACTGGATTACTACAGTTTGCATTTCATGACTGATTGATTTTCTATCTGAGAAGGTGTAATCTTCAACTGAAGTTCCCCCTGCATTTGGGAACATCTAGCGAAAAGTAATTCTATTGTATGTAATAATGCATGAGGACAGACTGCACTTCTGTCACAGACAGGACATTTAGAGGATGCCTCTCTTTTTCTGCTCTACTACTAACTACTTGTAATGAGATATTAAATATGCTTTGAGACCTATACTCATCTGTCAACATTGGTAGAAATCAACTAATCGGTTCACAGACATTGTGAACATTGTATAGACGTCATTTTCATAGCAAGCCAAGCTAAAAAATAAAACAATGTTCTCGAGAAAAATCAGTGAAGTGGCCTTGTGAACGGCACTTGCCAACATACCTCTGAAAAGAGTATTGCAAAGGTAACGAATAGCTAGAGAAAGGGAAGAAGAATGACCAGGAGCATGGAAGAGATCTGATACAAAGAGGAAGCAAGGATGTGCACTGTAGGGAAGAGACAAGCAGCTCAAGTCATGATAGTATTTAGAGCTCTTAAGTAGTGCAAAGCAGAAGGATGGGGGTTCCCTTAGCCTGCAAACCAAGAGAACGCTCATGGAAATTAAAATAAGGCTCCAAGACTGGGAGAAGATTTCCTCGTCGCCCCCAGCACAGCCAGTTAGACTCTGAAATTCATTATGTCTGAGAATAGGCTAAAACCAGTGCCTGAACCAGCCCGGCAGCCTCCTGGCAGCCTCCAGTGCTTCCCAAAGGCGAGACCCCACGGCGGACGGGGCCGTGCTGCGGGCTGGTGTCCTGGCACACCACCCAGCGCTGCCTGCCTGCAGGCGGTGCTGAGCCCACGTCCTGAGCCGGAGCATCCCTTCTTCCCCTCCGTCTCTTCCCATGAAAGCAGGGCAAAGACCCGCCCTTTGCATCACCCCAGAAACCCACCCTGGTAAACAGAATGACAGAAAGCCAGGATTTTTCCGTCTTCTGCAGAAGAGCCAGCGTGGGCCACCAGACCCTGGCCCACCCGCCTAAGCTAAGGCTGCCATTTTTAGGCAATGTTCCATCCTCTCTCGAACAGCACTGGACAAAATACCTTGGTGAGGCGGTAATGTGCTCTTCATTCACTAAAAACCACTACAGCGGTTTTATAAATGCAAGGAATAAAAGGAAACTCCTAAGAATTCTTTTGTATATATGTCGTTCGATACAAAGTTTTCCTTTAATTATTTCCAAGAGTATTTCACAGCTAAATACTTCAATGCAACTCAGATAAATTAACTTATTTTTTAAGTCCAATAGCTGATCTTATAAATAGGAAAGGTACAATACACTAACATTAAAGTAATATAACTATGTAGGTTAGCATGTTTTTCAGTTGTTTTAAGGACACAGAATTTTTGTGACATATTTTTCAAGGAAGAAAACGGTAATCAAGATATGAGAAAACGAAAACAATTAAAAGCACACTTGTGCAGAAATTATTTAAAAAAATAAGTAACGCTGAAAACAAAAGGTCTGCTTCCCATTGTTTAAAACTACTTTGGTCTGATAATTTTGAAACGAGTATTCACACTTCTCAGGCAAACACAAAATCAGTTTCAGAAATGGAATTTCCAGCTTGAAGCAAAGGTAGAAGTCACATCACCAGGAGAAAGAGCTGGGAACAGATGCCTTCAGGCTAATAGCAATGATGAGTTTTGGAATTAATTGTTAAAATAGTTAGTGTGCACTGTTCCTTTCAAAAATGAAACCACTAAGGTCTAAATTTACTACAATCTATTAAAATAATGACAATTATTTAAAAAATAATGACAAAAACTAACTAAAGCAGCGTGCATTTGCTACTGCAGTTTAAAAGAAGGTTAGATCTGCTTTTTAAAAAGCTGACAAACAGTACACAAGTTATTAAAAAAACCTCAGCATTTAAAAAATTGCAAATTCAATGATTCAAGAACTTTTAAAACTCCCAGAATGAAGATTGTGCATGTAACACATGTTCACGCATCGTAAGATGGTAGCTAATAATACAGTTGCAGAAAACAAACAATGCCTACATGATACGTCATTTTCTCCAAACTCGGCATCATCTGGCCCTGATCTTCTCTGCTATACTATCCTTTTTAAAGCCAGAATTACACATTTTTGCACCACTTCTGGGATTACCTGTCTGGATTCTGGGATTCTTCAGACAAGACTGAAGATCTGATGTCAGGCACCCAGAAATGAAGAACAAAAACTGGTGACTACCTGGGGAAAAGAATGAAGTAACGTGCCTGTTGCCACAAAGGAACGTGATGGAGACTAGGACAAGGACATCTCTCTCTAACTTCTTTAGCGATGTGATAATTTTTATTTCTGCAAACTCCTGTCTCATTGCTTTTAAAGTTTTCAACTTCAGCAACAAATGAGGCAACAGCACTAAAAAAAATTGTCTTCTTCAGCACCAAGCCTGGTTCAAAGCCAGATCAATTCCGTGCTTTCTGATGGATGAGCCAAGAACATTGCAGGAAAAGAAACAGAACAGATAATGAACTGCGTCAAAAACGATATAAAATAGACCCCCTCCTCTAGAGTGTGTGACGTTACAACCTTCAGAGTGTTACTTTAACACAGTTTTTAATACTGCGATATAGACTATGTTCTAAAATATTTATTTTTTAGGAATGTTATATTGGAATGTTATATTCAGAATAATTGGAGGTGGAGTCCTTGATTTCCCATTTGAAATTTCTGAAACGTCAACGTATTCCAATTCCAGCAAATCTGATTTTTCCAATAGAAATAATTGTATGATTTTTTTTTTTCCCCTGCCAGCTCTTAATGCCAGTTGTTTTGGCCTAACCAGCGAGAATTTAAGGGGTTCTAATTCCCAATGAATAAACTTCGTTTCTGCTGAAACTGGCAGGAAATTTGTGATTCACTTCAATGAATAAACCCAGTGAGGGCTGAACACTTCTGAAAATCCTGCTACAGCTTGGCATCTTCTTACTTATTTAAATTGTGCAGGTGTTAGTTATTATCTACCAATGTTCACCACAAAGAAACAAATGAATAAAATATATATTTACTATTTCTGTACAACTGAGGCGAAGCAGCGTGTATAACCTTTGGGATGAAAATTATCACCTCAGGCCATATTTATGCCCATTGCTGTTTATTATGATGCCTTTTTCTCCCTCTTTTTATATTACTCACAACTGATGATCAAAGGGCATCAGACTTCCATTTCCCTCCCTAGATGTATCACCATTCAAACCATCCATTCATTAATTCATTCCAAGGCTGCCATCAGGGGGACGCTGTCAGTTGCAATGAATGTCAGAGCAGGCCACAAATGCACTATATAGGCATTCCTCTGAAAGTTAGTGGATCTTGAAGCCACATTCACAAGACAGTTCTGGTTTCATGTATGCTCTCCATTTCATTAAACAAAGAACCACAAAATGTTCACTTTTCCAACCCACTCTCCATAGTGCTCTCGACTCACTTACAAAGTGACTATTATTCCCTGAAATATGTCATGTAAGTTAGGAGAAAGAGACATTTAAATAAGGGATCGAAAAGGAATATAACAAGCTGTTACCTAGGTCTTCACGCTGAATGCAAGCAGGCAGTACGAACGCAAGCTTTGCGAACCATATCCTCAAATGAATCTCATCGTGGTCCAATACTACAATAGAGAGAAACTCGGGAGAACAGACACGGTGGTACAAGAGGCCGGTCTCAGCACCAACGCGGGGCTCACCTAAGCCTTGGTAGGCGTCGTTGGAGAAGAGACACATGGCACGCAAACGCATATGGAGGTGTATATGGGCCAGGATGGTCTGTAGCTACGCGTACCTGCTGAACGGTAGTTCAGTCACTGCTTATTACTTATTTCTGCCAAAAGTAAGCTGATGGCTACTGCATTTTTTTTACTCAGATGTGTTTATATTGTACCATTGCAGTTTCAGAAATGATGTTCCAGGGTTATTACTTGGCGATTAAATTCTCTTCCTTTGCTAGATCTTAAGAAAGCCCCTTTAAGTGACAAATAACAATGTAAATAATTGTATCAGAATACACAGAATTCTTACCTATGTTAAGGTCCCATTTTAACCTCTTTCTCCAAGCGTTGTAGTTCAGATACTGGTTTTCCCCACTGCATTTAGTTGCTGACTTAAAAATCGCCTATTTTGAAGCTGAGAGCGATTAACCATAGTTAACTCTTAAAATCAAAACACTTTTCTGCTTTCTCAGATCAAATCCATCAGCAGTACAATCTCCAGAATCACCATTAGCTGTTCTCGTACAGCTCTCTCCAATCTCCACATGACACAGCTTTATTGGGGGGG
>VZTL01011786.1:38322-62622 GCA_013400535.1 Scopus umbretta
GAGGCGAGCCCGGCGGGCTGGCGAGGCGGCAGCCCGCAACCGGCGTTGGCGAGGAAGACGCCGGTTGCCGTTAGGGTTAAGAAACTTCCCGCCGGACGGCGGTTGTGTGGGTGCGGTTTTCCTGCGGCTTCCATCAGCTTATGGACGTGCACGAGCGGCTACTCGCCGATCTCTGTTTACTGACTGCGCCCGCTTAGCGTGTAGTTCTGGCGGATAAGGATTCTCTTCCGTAGGCGTAATTTTACCAAGTTCAGTTGCAGAACCACGTACATCTGCAGCGCGATGAGTCCCCTTGGATTCTTTTGTTGAAAAGATAAGAATGCGTGACATGTTTTCGCGGAGAAACATATGCACGATGTGACACACTGACAACATATGCTAAATTTGCATAAAGCTGAAACATGTTATCATGGATACAGGAAAAAAAAAATGGCTAACATAAAAGCCATGGATAAAATCAATTCATTTTTACAATGCAGAAGATTGACTTTATACCATAAAGAGCTTGGTAAAGATGACACAATATTTACCTTCAAATAATCAGTGAAAATTGGCTGTATAATTCAGCTAATTGCAGCTGCACGAATTTGTTTGTGGCTTTGGTTGGTTTAAAATACTCTTTCTAACTACAGGACTTGTTTGACTTTGAGGTGTCGTCCGAGGCCCTTGTAATTTTTGCTATCCTCACAAAGCCTTTGAGTTTAGGAAACGCTTCACCTCCTCTTTTAGAGAGGGAGGGGAGTGTGGAGAGACAAAACTTACTCACAAAGGCTAAGTGACTTGCTCGAGGTCTTTGGCGTTCCAGTCCAGCTTTACAGAGAAAGCAACTTTGTACGCCAAGGGTTGGCATTTAAATACCCAGAAATAATTAGTGTGTTTTGGGACCGTATTTCCTGACCCATTGCTCTGCCAGCTTCAGTTGCTGTCCATGAGAAAGGAGGACTGAGATGTTAGACTGAACCTTGTCCTTCTTTCCTGGGCTCTCCTCTCCCTCCTTTGCTGCCTACAGGTAGCCATAAGGAAAAGATGATTGTAACGCTGGTTTTGGTGAGAAGAGTCACAGGCTTAAAGGCAACATAGAGAAGTCTTTCCCTTGATGCAACTTGCAGGATGAAATCCCTTCTGAGCAGCAGCAAAGTTGCTTAACCCATTATTCCTTCTCCTCTTTGCTGAAATTACTGCATTCCTGTTAGACAAAACATAGTTAGTAAGTGAAATACCTAAATGGTTAAAGTAACATCATTGCACGACTCTGTTCCTAGAAGAGTGTGTTAACTTTCAGATATTTATGGGTCAAACAAGTGTGAAAACCGAGAGACTCTGCATTTGGAGATTTTATAATCCCATCTAGCTACTCCTTACAACTTCATTTGTGTGTACAGTCAAGGTAAACATTGGCACTCCGGTCTGTGGCATGTCCATAAGGCTGTGAACATTTAGATACTTATGCTGGTCCGCAGACGAAGAGCAGGATTTCAACCAGCAGTCTAAGCCAAGGAAGGAGTTTCAACCCTCTAGTGCTTTAGGAGTTGCAGAAAAAATGGACATACTTAGCATCCTTGAGAAAATGTCTGCTTTTTGATATCACAAACAGTCATGTTGGTTTTTGCATCCCTTAGAAGTGTTTGAGCACAGCTGCCTTTTACTCACGGTTCTTGTCATCCTCTGTGGAAACCAGGGCACTTACTGTCCCTATGCCACCCAGCCCTTTACATGATGAGAAGGGGCAGGAAAAAACATGAGTATTTCTTCTGTAGCCCATAGGGCAACAACATCATTTCCCTCAGAAGTGTTGCAAAGAGAAGTAGGATGAGAGTTACTTGTGGCAAAAGAACACAGTTTCTCCAGGATTTTATGCAGGGAAGAAATGAGTAAATTTTAACAGTTCTTTTTTCAGTGTTCTGTTTTGATTTTAAGTAGAAAGTTTCCATCGACACATCCAGGAAAGTACTAAATACTCGCTACCTTTATTCTGGCAGCCTACTTTTTTCTGGGAATTCCATAAGTTGGGGAAGTGGGAAGGGGAAGGGAGGGGAGGGGAGGAGAGGAGAAAGGAAAAGAAGAGGAAAGGGGAGAAGAGAGGCAAGAAAGGAAGAAAGAAAATAAATGGAAAATAGTATTCTTTGAAAGAAGAAAGGCATTCAAGATATTGAAGTACTAGACAGCTTTCTGTAAAACAGCTGTTAACTAGCATACAGTTGCCTTCTGTTTGGTAAAACTGAAATAATTTCTTCTGTGAGTCTTGTATCTCGTGCCTTATAGACCTCTTAACCTTGTGCTCCACCTGAGATTTGAAGATGTTTCTCTAGGGCTCCAAGGTTTTGGGGGCTGTCAGTAGTATATGCCACAGCCTCTAGCAGTAGCTAGATCCTTTTTGGGTCTATAGATCTCAGACTTCTCCTGAGTAGGTACAGGAGATCCTGTCTGTGTCATTACATGGTTCCTAGCCCTGATGGCAACAAGACAGGGGAGTGAGAGAGCCAGCCAAGGTCAACCCACCACACCTGGGATCCCCAACAGGGTGGGGCTAAGTCTCTCCTGACATGCACCTCGCATCCCTGTTTACAGCTGTGGAAAGTGGCTACAAATATCCTTTGGGTAGATTCCACCTACCTGCTCCAGGGATAAATAATGATCCAAGTTGTAGATGAGTAAATAATCAAACCCAGGGAGTGGCAGTACTTCTCAGTCCTGCACTGCTGCGTATGTCCATAATCCATCTCAAAAATGATTGTTGAAAGGAACATTTTAAGGACTAGGTTATAGCTATATTCTGTGTAAATTAAAGTGGTAAAAACCCACTACATTGAGATGTTAAGTTACTAATACAGTGACCTTTGTGCCCTGGATCCCTTTTATGTGGAAAATATTTTGTATGGTAAACAAACAGCTAAAGCCATTTTCACTAGAAAACATTAACCAAAGAAAAGCATTAGTTGCTTTTAGTCCTTAGTCCTAATTAATTATTAGGAAGTATTAGGGGAAACCCAACATTTAAGGATCTGAAGGTGCTGAATACCTACTTTTACTGGTGAAGTCAGGATGCACCAGGCATTACGAGAAGGCTAGAGTACTGCGGAACGGGTTTGTTATGTTTTTATGCACTTTATGTTTTTACCTATGAATTTAAACATAAGATTACAGATGTTATGTTCTCTTTAGAACAAATGTAATCTGGGGAAATTGGTAGTTACAGAGATTGCTCCTTGATTTGAAAAGTTTAAAAAAGCAAAAAATATGTAGCATAATAGATAATATATAGCATACAGTAGGTATCTGTGTAACCACTAGAGCTCACTGGTGTGCTTCTTGCTTTTAGTCTGTGTGGGTTTTGCAAAGGAAAGAATAATGACTTTTGGGGGTCTTGTCCTCTGGGGAAGACTGCACTTAAAGGCTTCCCAATGAGAGAGGAACAGACCCTGTTATGCTAACTAAAGCTGCGGCATGTTTCACGATGTCCACCAGTGGAAGGTACCAAAGATTGCGTCTCTACAGCATTTAGGAACTTATGGCAGGTATTTAAGCTCTGAACCCACAAAAATCTATATGTATGCTTAACTTTCAGTGGGACTTCTGACAGCAATAAAACTAAGTTCACATATGAGTGAGTATTGGTGGGAGAGAACCATATAAAAAAAAAATGTTGATCGGTGCACAGGAAGCAAGTGCTCAGTGACAGAGCAGGAGCCGGGTTGATTTACTAGATGGGAGATGAAAAAAGAAACGAAAAAGCAAGCTGGCATTTTTGTTCTGTAGCAGTCCCTGGTCTGATCCACAGAAACAATCAGTCTGGGCTACAATCTGCCCAGGCTGCTTTCTTCCTTTCAGGTATGGGTGAGGTATTTGGGACCAGATGCATTACTGTGGCAGCTTGCTTTTTACTCCCAGCTGTCATGAGTACCCCACAGCTCCTTTCCTGATGCGCGGTTGAATGCGTGTCCATGACATGACATCTGAATACTCAGTCCTGTGCTGGTGCATGAATGGGATGTGGCCCATGTGACTGGAGGATGTGTGTGTATACCTCATGGTGCATGGATCTTGCAGGTATATTACATGCTAAAGATATATCCAGCCTTGTGCTGCTGGAGGCATGCCATTTTTGTGATATGGCAGTGGTGGTTCTGCCCGATGACAGGAGATGTGCATGTGTGTGCAAGGGGATCAAGTGCTGGGGAAAGGTCTTCGGTCTGGGAGTACTTCTGGTCACAAGAGCACAAGTGTCAGGAGATAAGGGGGCATCCCGGCATGTAGTCCTCGGGACCCTTAAAAGAGGCAATTGGACCTGTTCCTACGGGAAAGGCTGGGTTACTTCTGATCAAAAAGTTATTGATAACCTTGGGTAAAGCAAAAAGATGCCCACTTCTTAAGAAGAGGGGATATATGTCATCAGTGTATTTTCTAGCATCAATTCTATATTGTAAAGTGGAGCTTAGGAACGGTATATAATAACAGCTCCTGGAGGCTAGTTCTGATCTCAGCAATGTGACCATCAACCCCAAATAGCTCACTTGATTTCCCTAGAATTACCTTATATTGCTGAGGCATAGTCTGACCATGAAGATAAAATGCAATATCCAGCTATGCCAGGAGAAGTTTTGTTTCCTTGCCCAGAGGAAGCTAACAGACTAACAATTTTAAGGCATTACTGATGCAATGGCGTGCTCCGTTCAAACATCACTATTTCCCTCGTAAACTGAAAGAAAACAAAACCCAGTGAATTTCAAAACATGTAATTCTTCAAAGTAAACTTTTCCTCAAAGAAACTGCTGAACTTTTTGTAAATATCTTATTCATACCCAGTGATTACAGTGATGCTTTTCAGCTTGAAAAAAAAGTCTCATACACACAATTTAGGGTGGTTTTTTCCCAATAAAAGTATGGCTGTTCTGGAAGTTTGATCAAGGCAATCACATAACCTCTCGCTCTTGGGATTTACAGTAGTACCTTCACTGTGGTTTCATGTCACCAAACAGAGGAAATACTTTTTTTCTGACCTCTGTACCAAAATTTCCATGTGGTATGCGAAGATGTTTACATACTGTGAGCATGATTTTTAGACAGGGGGTTCTCATATCGAGAGCACAGCTCCAAACCTTTAATATTTAGATTCTGCTCAGCTGTGGTATTTTGCGTCTCAGTGTTGTAGACATGCCACCAGGGATCAAAGTAATGCTGTAGAGATCCCACTTTCTTAGTAAAGCAGGCATGTGCCAGCCATCTGTTGTATCTGCTGATAGAAAACAGCAGTAAAGTTTCTCAAAGTTTTGCCAAGAAGAAAAGGGGGGGATTTATTGCTCAGCAGAGATGAGTTACAAGGCACCTTGTAGTGTAAGCTGCATCTGGTTTCCATAGTAATTTACATGGTATATGTGTAAACTACACAATTATTCTTTTTACACAGCAGCGTAAAGCTGTGTTAAATAAACTGTTCTTCAAGATTTTCATTGTTTATCCTTTCTATAAATATTCTAATACATTTTAAACATGAAAGCTTGAGTAATAAAATATTTTCACTACTTTTACAGTAGTAACTGCGTTGTACAATGTAACTGTTGAAAAGCACTGGAACTAACAGGACACCCCAAGACTATATTTTGTGAAAACGGACAGATTTCTTTCCCCATGTTACTAACAGTTTTTCTGAAATACAAAATCGAGGCTGTGTTGCTTTCCTCTTCTTTGTGGAAGTGAAAATGTTTTCTGTCAACATCACCTCTCTTTCACAGACAGTTTCCCAAGTATGTTCTTAGTGGTCTAAAGTTAATGCCATTACAAGTAGTGCCATGGAGTAAAAAAGTAAGAATGAACCATAACAAGAACTAACTGGAAGAATTTTTAACGTATTTAACTTCTGCTGTTGGTATCACGCTTTCCAAAGAGGTTTTTGGTTTTTTTGGGTAGCTACAAGTATGAATGTCTTGCTTCTATCCAAGTGAATTATGTACATATAAAACAAACACAAGAAACCACACACTTCCTAGGGCATGCACATATGTAAGGAACATGGTGTGACCCAGAGCTTTCAAAACAGTGATGTGTAGTAGGTACTTGCATCATGTTGAACAGAATTTTAAGTATTGTATACCTTAGCTCAAAGCAATGAGTTCCTGATTAGTACTTTTAAAGCCTTCAGGAAAACACATTTCAAAACTTTTTTTTGTTTTGCCTTCCTGTGGCTTTGCGCTTGGCTTGCCAGGGTTTGTTGTTCTTTTGTTTTCCTTTTTGTGTACAAATTCCACCTTTTGAAAGATGCTGCTTTACTTCTGTTAGTCTCTTTTATTGTGCTGTTCAACCATGTTGGATTTTTTGTTTTGCTGGGGTTTTTTTGTTTTCTTGTTTGCTTTTGAACTGTTTATTTGTGGCCAAACTCTTCACTGCATCAGACTGCATCAGACATAGTGGAAAGTGCAGTCACCCAAAATGCACAGCAAAGAACGGGCAGTTGCACTGCAATACTTAGTCATTCCATCACAAAACACACAGTGTCCTTTGCAGTGAATTATATGTATAATATGTAGTAGATGTCTGTTCCTGCAGGTGTATGTTTCGGTAAAAGGAGATAGCTTTATTGGTACTTTTTGTTGCGTAAATGGCTCTTTTGAAAATTGTTAATGGAGGAAACACAAAATCAATCACATTTTGGGTAGGTTGTTGAATGCGCAGTTAACTTTGCATTTTTCCCTGTTTGGTACGTGGAGACTGACATTTTGAAATCTTAATTTGCAATGAACAGTGATTGTAATAAAATATATGTAATAATGTATGTAATAATGTAATGGAAGACTGGCTCTTCTTAGACAAAGTTGAGATCCGTGCACGAAAAGCACCTGGGCTATCTGTGACACTTTGAGCTGAGCTAACTGTATAAAGTAACAGAAATTCTGCTCAGTCAGTATGGATGCACTGAGATCAGACGTGTTTTCCCCTTGAGTGGCACCCTGGCAGATGATGTGTGTTAGCTGACAGTCCTACAGGGCCTCTGCCTGTGTCACTGGTTCTCCCAATCTCTAATGAGACCTGTCAGCCTTTAGAAGGACCTGCAGAAGATGTGTCTCTTTCCTTACACTTACTTCATAGAAGAAAGAGCTAAATAGGGAAAAACAGACGTGTCCTCAAACTTCTGTGGGGCATGTTCCCATCCCTTCATGCCCCCTCCTCGGACATACTCCAGTATGTCCATGTCTCTCTTGCACAGGGGAGCCCAGGACTGGACCTAGCACTCCTGGTGTGTCTCACCAGTGCTGAGCAGAAGGGAAGGATCACCTCCCTCCACCTGCTGGCAGTGTTCTGCCTGATGCAGCCCTGGAGGCTGTTGGTCCTCTTTGCCACAGGGGCACATTGCTGGCTTGTGGTCAACTTGGTGTCCACCAGGACCCCCAGATACTTTTCTGCCAAGCTGTTTTGCAGCTGCTTGGCTCCCAGCATGTACTGGTGCATGGGGTTGTTCTTTCCCAGGTGCAGGACTTTGCACTTCCCCTTGCTGAACTTCATGAAATTCCTGTGAGCCCATTCCTCCAGCCTGTGAGGTCCCTCTGGATGGCTGGATGGCAGCATGACCTTCCAGTGTATCAGCCAGTCCTCCCATTCTTGTATCATCTGCAGACTTGCTGAGGGTGCACTCTGTCACAACGTCCAGATCATTAATAAAGATGTTAAACAGTGTGAGACCGAGAATCAACCCCTGAGGTACACCACTAGTGACTGGCCTCCAGCTGGACTTGGTGCTGCTGATCATAACCCACGGAGCCTGGCAGTGCAGCAGTCCACCTCACTTATGTAAATTCCATTTCCTCACTTCTACTCTGGGGATGTTGTGGGAGACAGTGCTGAAAGGTAACCTTACTAAAGTTAGGGTAAACAAAATCCACTGCTCTCTTCCCATCCCCCAAGCCAGCCATTAACACAAAATGGGCCAGGCAGGAATACAAAACTGAGACTGGCTTGTACAATCACAGTGAAGCAGCAAACCGAAATCTGCCTCAGGGAAAATAATATAAATAAAGCAAAGACAGCGATGCTGTTGTACAGAGGCACTGAGAAGACTTTATCCAGCTAAGATACCTGAAATCCACCATAGGATGTGGATTCAGAGTCTGTTCATAGAAGACCATTTAGCTGCACAAAAACACTGAGGAGGAGTTACCTGACAAGTTTATCTGACTTGGAGAAGAGGCACGTGCAGAATAGAAATGCCTTAGTAAAGGCTTACAAAGATTTGGGGTGGATTTTTTTCAGCCAAACAACAAGAAAGCCCCTGAATATTTCTGCATCTAGTATGAAAGTTTGCTTTGTTTTGCAACCAACTGGTAGAATCCAGCTTGTTTGGCCATACAAGGAAAAGTGGGCAATTACCTTCCAGCTGCTTCAGCACTTGCTGCCATCACTGCCAAATACTTCAATAAATAACTTGGAGACCAAACACCGCTTTCAGAGCTGGTCCCACAAATCCTCTGAAGTTGCCCCTTAGCCTGGATAAACAGCTAGCTAAACCCAGCCGATCCGAAAGGAAATAAATATGCCTGACATCAAACCTGGCAATCTCCCAGCCTCAGGTTTTGGCCCATCACCAGGGAAAACAAACTCCCCAAACAGCAGCCCACTAACGAGAAGACCTGTCACCAGCTCTGAGCGCTGAAGCACAGAAACCAGTAGCAAGAGCAGCAGAGCCAGCATTTGCAATGATGGCTGGCCAGAGGAGGAGAGGGCAGGCTCTTGGACCATCCTGACCATCAGAGCATGAGTTCAGAGCTTTCAGTACTGCGACTATGAACCTATTTTTTCTGAGAACGTGAGGAAGGCATGGAGACATCACGACTTGTTGATGAGCAGGAGAAGATACGGTCTCCCTGCAATGTTTTCTAATTGCTCTCAACTTGCAAATGTGTGAATATTGATATAGTCAATGGGAATCTGAGACTGAAAACCACATAGGCAAATAATCAAGTCCACTGAACACCTTCGGTAAGGAGTACAAGTACCAACTTCAGCCTGCTCCTTTTAAACTGCAGCAAACACTGCTTTCATTTTTCCAAGTTTGAGCCTTAGCCAGTTCTCTTCCTTGCAGAGGTTCTGGGAAATAAATTGAAACAGCATCCATTTGAGTGACCAGGTTGAAACAAATTTATTTTTCCCTTGTGAAGCCGCAGATAAATCAAATAGCTGCAAGCAGATACGTGCCTACAGTATTCCATGCAGGGACCTTCAGGGAGAACAGGCAGGTTGCACAGCAGAGCGCATGGCATCTGCCAGAGAGGAAGGAAAGGCAAAATACAGTTGCCTGGGTCTGTAATCACAAGAAACAGATGAAATGCATAGCCATATTAAGAGTTGGGAAATAATTTACTAGCAGGGTTGACCATTACCTCGGTTATTTTTTTTTTTTATTTGTGCTGGGTTTTTTTTATTTCCTTCCTTCCAGTTTTGCACAAGAACATTTATTCAGATTGCTCAGGCATGATCAGATTTGTGTATTGGCAAAGGAGTGCAGCTGAAAGCTTATGACTCAACGTGTTGCTCTCTTCCAGTCAGAGCTGTGACATGTTGGTATTAGGTACAGGGTGGAGAAGCTAATATTGTCCCTTACAGACAGATATTAGAGGCCTTCATCACATCAAGAACCACTTGGGTTTCACATTTTTACTTGACATACCAGTAGCTTTCCTTTGATGGAACAAAGTCTGCGCCTTGTCCTGCCCACTAATGGAGTTCACGTTTAAATTGTATCAGTGTGAATATCCTGTTTAGTTAATGGACCCTTTTTAATTGTCCTGCCAAACATTTGCAGTCAAGTAAACTTCATAATTTATAGAGTTGGTGCCATGATGCCACTGTTACTATGATTTGTTTAAACAGCAATTAATTGAAACCTAACAGTAGAATTACAAGATTTAAAACATTCCTAAGTATTTAACTTTATATATAAGACCTTTATTCATCCAAAAGTAAGGTTTTCTCATCCTGTAAAATAAAATCAAGCAGTATAAGGTCATTCAATTAAATTAATGGGGCAATATTTAAAAGGATCAGGAATCTGAGAGTTTGCTGGCAGAAGGAATGGTTACTTGGAGGTATAGAGATCGCAGCCTCTGCAAGTTCTCATGAAATCTCTGTTTCTCCACCTCTCCCCAACCCCAAAAACTTCAACAGAAACTTCTGTCTCTATGTTTATGTTTCTTGCCCCTGTCTGCAAAGATTGAGGTAATTGCAGTAAAGTCTTTCTCCCTCCTTGATTTAGAGCAGGTGATGGAGCATACCTGGGTTCTTCAGGATTTCTTCACTTCCCCAGGCCAGAGATGTCATGAAAAGTGGGAAGCAGAAACCCAGTTTTGTGAGAGGTGGAAAGAAAGGGATGGCTATTGCCCTTCTGTGAAAGTGGTGGTGTGAGATTCTTCCCTTTTCTAATTCCTTTATAACCACTCCCATCAAAACAGAAGAGGATCCCCAGACTAACCCTCTGTGCTCTGAGAAGACAGTTTTGTCAGTCTCCTGCTCGGGCTGTGTCTGGTTATTCCACCCAGGAGAGGGGAAGGTGGAGGAAGCAGCCAGCCCGCAGGAGCATCCATAAGTGTGGTAAGACGTAGAAAGGAGAGCCAGATCTTTTCTTATGACCTGAGCAGAATTTCTTGAAGTAATATTCAGTTATGAGAGTTTGCAACACTGTTCACACATTATTATTATTATTATTATTATTATTATGCCTTGACAACAAATCTGGTTTTGCTACCCCAGCCACATTCATGAGACAGTTTACTTTAAATGCATAAGCATCTACTCTGACGATAATCAAGCAGCAGAGATGTTCAGATGAAGCTTGCTTTTTATCTCTGATTATAGACTTCCAGATAAGACAGATTTAGTAATGGTATACTTAAATTAATTCCTGTGGTAAAATCTAAGTTATATTTCTGGCAAGCACAAGATGAGCTACTGACCACTGTCAATGCATAGAAAATATTTGAAAACATTTCTTTGAAAAAGCAAAAAGCCTCGAATTAAAATTTGTGCAACCTGCATGTTGAAAACTCAACCATTAACTAAACATACCTTTCAGTATATCATGGAAAATGGATCTCCTAACTGAGGTGCATTGTTCACCTGTGGTCCTTCAGGAGTATATTAATAGCCTACAGATAAATCGTCATTTTTCTGAAAACAGACTTCTACTACTTTCAAAATCTGCATTTGAAAACATATGTGGATATTTGCATATGACCAGCATGGTTTGGGCTTGAGAGTTTTTTCCGTACACATTCCCCCAAAAAACATTTCTAATGAACGTTGTGGTCAGCAAGTTGTGGCATTCCAGTTTCTGCCATCCCTAATTCATATACATCTCAGTTTGTTAAATACAATTGTAAGGTTACAGCAACAAACTATTACATTAAGATAGTTGGCCTTCATGTGCAAGCATATTTTCCTTAGACCTCTGCGTGCCTTGTACTGCACAGCTTGCAACTGTGCAGTTTACTGCGTATCTGCATATTAACGTGCCCAGTTGACTTCATGGGCCAGATTTTCAAAGGCTACTCAGCATTTCTAACAGCATTCACTCTGAGGAAACCTGCAGGACTTCAGCACCAGTTCTTTGGTTGTGTAAGATTCACAGTTACAGAAGAAGCTGCGTGGTGTTATGTCTCATAGATGAGAATTACTATGGACTCATGTACTTAATGAGGTTTTAATGTCCTGTAAAAACAGAGACAGAATTAAGTCTGTGCATACAGCATTTTTCACTGGTATTTCCTGATTTTTGACTGTTTAACTGGATACCGTAAGACTTCTTGAAACTTTTTTTTATTAAGACAAGTGGTTTTTGTATAGCATTTCCTCTGTTTCCTTAAAAAAAAGAGGAAGTTTGAAAGGTAGAAAGGATTAGGAAAAAACCCCACTTTGTTCCTCAGATTTAAAAGTTTGAAAATAGTTTGCATGTTGCATGAACTTAATCCCATTGTCTAGCCAGCAGCGTGTCTCTTCACTCTGAGCAGAGCAGAGAAGGATCTCCTTCCCTGCACACTGGGGAGAGTGTGGGAGAGTCCCTCTTCCGAGCAGAACTGAAGAGAGCAGGTTGTGGCATCTTTCTCAGCTGCCGCGCTCCCGAACTGTGTGTGCACGGTCCGTCCCTGGTACATCTTAGGAGATCCACATGAGGGAGCCCATATGCTGTGTGCACCATCATAACTGCAAAGGCTGTCAGGGGAGTGTCAGGCTTTCTTGATTCAGGAGCGCACATGTTCCAGTCCGGTTTGCCTGAGCACCTCGTTCGCAAAAGCACCAGAGCATGGGCCTAACATGCCCATGCACCAGAACAGCATTGTCCTTACCTGAGACCAGTGACCACCCTGACCAGTGGATTTCCTCACTGGCAAACTATATGTATGGTTGGTATGATCACAAAAGCCTCCTGGTGCAGCATCCTTGGTCCAGTGTCTTCTTGTAACTCTCTGCACGACACTTTCCGAAGATGTGGCAAGACAGCCTATCCTCAATTCAGCTGCACAGCACACCTAAGAGGCATGCCACAGTTGGAAAGGCGGCACTTGGCATGTGTCTCACTTTCCTGAGAGGTATGTCATATTCCATTTAAAGAGCACAGCTCCTTGATCGCGTTTCAGAAACGTGTTTGTAACCCAGTGTTGCTGCAAAGAAACCTGTTAATACGAACAGCCTCAAGCTTAAACACATGAAAAACATGAGTCAACTCGAATTACTCCTGGTGTATAACCTTAATGAACAATTGCATGATCATATTTCTGAGGGTGGAATCATGTGTCTGGAAGCCTTGTGTCCACGTGACGGCTCTGGCAGTGCTATCAGAAATGCTCATGCCCTATTTGGGTGCAGGTTCTGTTGGTTTCAGTAGTGTGTTGGAGGAACCATCATCTCACTGATGATTCTCAGCTTGGTTTTTTCCTCAGTCCAGGATAATGACATTTGAGAGTGCAGTGAGAAAAGCTGACGTCTGCCAACAGCACGGGGACAGTTCACCTCGCTTCCAGTGCCATTCCACAACAGCTTCATCCAGGCTAGCAGCTGACCCCATCCCATCTTCTTTCCCATCCCTGGTCACACATTCCCATTCTCTTTCTCGTGCCAGTGCTGATGTGGCTGCTCAAGCAGCTGCTCTGGCTGAAAGCCCTACAGAAAGAAGTGATTAATTTTTAACTTGATCAGCAGTCTTGGTTAGCTCATCACACAGCCACGTCGGAGGAGGGTAGCAGAGTCTTAGGCTGCCTTGAGCTGCCCTGGTGCAGTCCCAATACCATGAGCTACAGAAAATGTGGCAAATCAGATCAAAACAGAGAAACAACTCCCCAAGCCCAAGCCTCTTCTAAACAGCAGAAATTCAAGCAGAACCGAACAAAACTGACCCTGACTCAGCTGACTGGTATCAAAGCGAGTCCCGCTACAGATGGCAGGCAGGGTTTGACCGAGAGGCTGCTGTGCCAAGTGCTGCATTTCTGTGCCCTGTAGTGATGCAGGGAGCCGACCTGACAGCTCAGCAAGGTCTGCAGTGCGGGATGTTGTTCTCCTCCCATCTTTCTTTCGTTCTGAAAGTACCATGGGCCACACTCAGCCCAGAGCTACTTGCTTTGTTTAGTCAATAAAGGCTGGTTTCGGGGATTTGGAGAGCCTCCAGCAGCCTTTTTCTCCAGCAGAAGTTGTGGATTGTCAGCGCATCTGGGACGTATTGAGGGACAAAAAGGACAATTTGGCCTCAGTCTGCAAGAGCAGACCAGATTCACCGTAGCCGTGCATTAAGGAATAAATTACAGCTCTTGATCTCAGCAAAACTCTGTAATCCCAAATGGAGGGAGTTAATTCAGAGCAGAGTATCGACTTCTGCTGTCATCAGACTCCAGCTGGTTTTTCATCAGAGGTAAATTTGAGCTTGGGGAGGTCCACATATTCGTGTCTGAAGCTGAACTGTCCTACTGGCATTTTCTCCAATACAAATGAGGTTAGGATCTCTGCAAACCGTTCTCTGGTGAACTGCCAGCTGCTGGCCCTCCCTGTCAGAATTTATACTGACAGATGATATGTAACATTATCCAGAGTAAAAAAAAAAACAACAAACTAAAAACAAAACCAGAAGGATGTAGCTTTCACAAAATAAACTTCATACCTTTCTGAGTAGGACTCATTCCTGCAAGTGTGTGCAGAGGATTCACCTGGAAGCTCAACTTTACCGTGATTGTCATAACTCTTCCTAATTTCTTTCATCTTCCTTGAATGGAAGGTTGCCCTGGTCATGGCAGCACTACCTGTATCAGAACACTAGTTTTGTCTTTCGCCAAGTTCACCTGCAAAAATCTTTCAACCTTTCCTAATCCCATTGAAGAGAGGGACTGTAGCAGGAGGAGAAAAAAAAAACCAGCATGACTCTTTGCCATGTTCATCAACTGAATCCCCTCTAAAGAAAGTTCGTGACAAGAAGAAGGGGAAGGCAAAAAGGACCAGCCTTGAAGAGTAGGAAAGGATTGGTACACGAGTAGTAGCTAGGGGCAGAAGGAAGACATTTTTGATGAGAGGATTTCCTCAAATAACAGTTGCTGAAACCCTGTGAAATGATACCAAGTGCAGAGAACTGTCTGTGTTCAGCAGCGTAGCCCAGGTGCTGCAGAGAAATTCAGGACTCGCCGCCTCCCTAGGGTATGACTTTGCTAGCAAACCAGCACAGAGAAGGTCAGCAGAGTGAGGCCAGGTGAAGATGCCTGCACTGCGAATAGACTCCATCTGCACCCAGGGAGAGAGAGAAAGGCAGGTCAAGACAGCAGGTAAATCAGACTCTAGCTGGGCTGAATTTTCTTCTGCAAGTGCTGCTCTCCTCTGAGCATACAGGAGGTCAAGGATGATCTGTCTGTGAGGAATATGCTACATAAGTGCTGGAAAATATGTGGGACCATTCTGGACCTTCGCTCAAAACACTGGACCCTGTGACGCTGATATGGTAACCCAGGGACGAAGGCGTGCAGACCCTGCTTATGGAAACAGCCTGAAAGACAGAAAAGTTGTTTGTAGAAACTGTTCAGTTTTTCCTCAGAAACTGGGGATAAGGTAACACTTCCCTGCTTTCTTATGTAGATAAGTCCATCTTGCTTTGACAAAGTCGAAGTATAGTTATGGAGGACATAACTTTATATAGAGGCCTGTGTGGTACATGGAAATATTACAGCAATATATGTCCACCTGCTTGGGTCTTGTCTCAGTAGACAAATCAGTGTGATTTCAGGTACAACAGCAAACACACAAGTTCCTTTTCAGATACACTGATCGAACATTCTATTTAAATGACGCATTTAGTTCTTCTTTTATGGTAGTATCTAGAATTTGCTTTGGTCAATGGCAGCCCGTAAAACAAGAACAAAATTGCTCTGGATATTCACAAAAAAAGGCACTTAAAATCCATGCAGCAGATGTTAAAAGAGAGCAGTGTTAAGGAAGTCTTTCTAATGACTAGTCAGGAAAGAGTTGATTTTTTTCAAAACTTTCACCATAACTTTTAAATACTTGTTTGCTTGGAATACGAGGCTAAAGACCATTATCTTCTGAGCAGTAAATAAAAAAATTGTCACTCAGAGGTGCTGCAAACTTTCTGTCACTTGGGTATACAAAGGGGAAGCATGCCCCTTTGACATCCTAGAAGGACTCCAGAAGCTGCAGTGAGATTTTCCTAACATTTGAGAAAGTTCATTGCTTACATTTTGGGGAAAGTTATTTGTTATACAGGAGTGCCAGTTAGAGCCAAGACTGAAACACATGGACTCAATAAAGGCCCAATTACATGACCTTTGCTGTTTGCCACACTTTTAACTTGTGTAAGTTATTGATCACACTTTCATGAGACCATAATCAGAAGGTTGTTCTTTGGTAATGGTGTGTTAGAGGAGCTTTATCCTCAACTTCAAAGCTGTCCTGTGAGGCTTAAGAATAAAGGGCTGGAAGCTCGAAGCATGGCCAAAATGAATCTGTGTGCATTACCCATGTTTACCATTGTGCAAGAGGTGGATTAGCTTATTCTTCAGCTGTGAACTTTCTCTTGTCATGTCAGATGAGCCACCATCTCTAAGGTTTGCATTTGTGCTTTTAAAAATATTCTGTTTAATTAAATGTAATGTCTGCTCAGATATCTGTCATAATTGCTAATTTATTAATTATAAATAAATCTATCCAAAGCCTGAACCTGCAAATCTATGTGAAGATGCACTCCCAGGATGAGCCAGCCCAGGTTTTCACTTATTTTTCAAGCTATGAGGGGAAGAAAATAACCTCACAGTTTATTTTCAGTGTAGATAGAGCCACATAGATGTGTTGCAGCTGCCAGTAGCAGATCTGTACAGCATTGTTTTGTTAGGAACTAACCGGATGAGACAGTTTTTTAGGTTCTTTCTCTGAGGAGCAGTGAAAATTTCCCCCTTTTTTATTAGCCTTGGGAAGTGGGCATTTTGGACACCCCTGATCATGAAATCTCCACTGGAGACAGCATTGATCTTCTGCTGAGTGACAAAAGCATGAATTAGCCCTTGCTGTTCCAGAACAAGAACTAACTTTTCAGGAGTATAGCTTTTACCGATTCTCAGGATACCAGAACAATATATTTCATTAAATATTTGAAGGTAATGAAGGCTTGTGTAACATTTTTTACTTTTTTTAATCAGAACTCTTAACGCTCTTTCTCTTTTTGCTGTATTGCTTGCTTCTCTCCCCTTCCCTAAAGCAGTTGTCTAATTTTAGTCTGTAAGACATAGGGGAAAACAATTTAAAGGAAACTTGTGCACCAGGTATACATTCCAGCCTGGTTCATCCTGAGAAATACCATTCCTTAGAGATTTTACAGATGTAATTAACTGTACATATTATCAAAACCTTAATAATTTTGTTACCTTTTAGCTTAAGTTTCTCAAAAGTAACTCTAGTGAAGCAGTAATAAAATATGCTACAGAAAATCTTAAACAAGGAAATGCCTAAATATGGGAAGTTGTGCTCTCTTGCTTTCTCTTTTGTTTCCGAATAAAGCAAGGTAGAGAAGGAGTGAGAAACTCCAAGACTTTCCTCAATGGGGAGTTGTAAATCTATGGTGACTGTTTTTTAAGAAATCCTGCATGCCACATGCCTTTGATGTACCACATGCCTTTGTATCAGCATACATGTACTTACCTGGAAATTGCTGTGGATCTGTTTGCCTGTATGCTGCTTTCCAAGGCTTTAGCTTTGTGGAATGGCCCCACTATTGCCACTGCAGTTACCTACTGCATCAAGGGATTGACTCTGATCTAAACCAAAATCGTATTTTCATTTGCAGGCTAATGATGGACAGGAACATGCAATAGGCATTTATTTGGCCCTCTGTATCAGGTAGCCTGCTTTTCCTGTGCATGAGGACGAGTTTCAAAGTTAACGCTCTGCTGGTGTACTTGGATTTTTCTTTCTCACTGGTGTCCCTCTTGAACCCCACTCTTTCTGCCAATCCCTTCAGCTTCCAGTCTTGGGTAGGTTTCAAATGACCTCTTCAAATGCTAGAGTGCTTCCAGAGCTCAAGGTCTGGTGAGAGAAAATATGAGCTCAAAACTACCAAGTAGCTGCCCTGTTTTCCATATCTCCCAAAGAGCAACTTCCAGAAACTCAATTGCTAAACGTAATCTAAATCTATTACTTTGTGGCCTCACCAAGCTTCTTGACAGTGATTTCTTCATATTACTTATGTTTACAGAAATTCTTCTCACATTACTTGGAGGAAAGGCTAATGTATTCTGCAAAGATTTCTGTCCATCTCTCCTGTGCAAAGCATTCTCGGAAGCCTCCGGTGTCACCTTTCAAAATCTGAGGCTCGTTTTGATAGCAACCAAGAAACTTTTCTTTTCCAGCTTTCTAAAACATTCTGTTGGAGGATCTGATCTGCCATCCATAGTCTTATGCCACAGGAGACATTAAGCACCAGTTAGTCATCTTCCATTGACAAAATCAGAGAGGTTTTGTACCATTCTTCTAAAACCATTAAACCCACAAGTGGTTATTGTTGAAAGTTGCATGCAAGGATTCACTCCGTTGTTAAATAAGTCTTTCTCCTCGTGAATGGATTTTCTTCAGTCTGCCACAGATTTCTTAATGTGAAGAAAGCAGGCATAAAACAGGCTCTTCAGAGTTGTGTGCATTTCACCACAGCAATGTGTAATTAACACTGTCACATAATGTATTTTTCTTTGAGATTGCCCATTTCACTGAATTCTAATTTGGGTCCTTCTTTTTTAGAAACACCAAAATATATTTATTTTTTCCTTTTTTGTGCATCTCTGCTTTTGTTAAAACTGCTGCTTTGGTTCATTCCCATACCTTAGCAGCCGGTACTGGAAAATGGGCCAGTTATACTGTCTTCTGTGTAAATTGGTTTTCTTGGAGTGTGTTTTTGTATCACTTCATATTGTTAAGCATGCCTCCCACTTTGGGACTACTTCGTGAGGCTGATTGCAAGTCTCTTTGAGTGTCACACTGAAGTGCAAGAATGGTTTATCCACTCTGTGATGGGACCAATTAGCAGGTAAGGCAAAGCTGCCTTCCATAGCAGAAAAATAAAATCTTGTAGGCAGACAGTTTATTATCTGCTTGTCTAAGGAGGCATCATTATGTTGTTCATTACAGCAGCGTCTAGACTGCACTGCAGTAACAAAATGTGCTGCTGACATACATAATCATACTCTGGCCAGACTCCTTCAATAGCCTGGTATGCGCAGTATGGCTATGGCCTCCCCTCTTTGTTGAAATTCATTTCATTTTGCTTATGCTTCGTGTTGGAAGACGGACCAACTTCTCTGACCTAATGCAGTTAATATCTTGGAGAAGCAATGGTCCATGCTGTAAACACCTAACAAACACATACATTGCCTCGCTTCGTGATTTTATTTATGGCATATGCAGCTGTGAGCATCTGCTATGGATAACGCATGCTAGAATCTTCTAGTGTGTGCATAGCCAGAAATATCCATGGATTTGGAATAAAAAGGAACTTTTTTGATGAGTTTCTTTCTTTAAATGTAGAAAATTTGTGTTAGGGTATATTTGTCATTTAATTGATAACAGAATAGAACATTCAGCACTGATCTCTTTAAAATAATGAGAAGAAAACAGTTAATTACTCATTCTTACTTGCAAAGCTATCACACATTCTCTTTGTTAGAATGAGCTGTGACATACAACAGTTTAAGCTACTCTGCTTCGCTTTCAGGTACTACGTTACTTCTAATCCTACATCTTTCAGGTAAAATGAAGAAAACATAAAGCACGTTCCTGTGAATGCTTTGATTAAATATGAAACAAAAACAAGGTAGGCACAACATGGCATCTGAGTGATAAGAAACCTCTAACACAGTAGATCTTGTACTGAGGAGTGGAGTTCTGTAGGAATTTTAAGTGTATATCATTTAAAACCAAACTGCCAACAGATGTTTGCTACAATACTTGTTAGAGGGCTTCATTATTTTTATAACCTTTTAAATTCCTCTGATTTATAGAAAATTGCCATTTAAAGTCCATAAAAGTTAATCCCGACCATGGAATTATTTGCCTAAGACGAAATTTCCTCCCTTTGCTGAGGGCTTTGCCCACATGGGGAACTGTTAAAGGGCAGCTGTGCGGGGCTACCTGCTGCCTGAAGGCACCGAGTCCCCAGACTGTTCACACAAGGTCTGCAGGGGCCCTTGCCTCAGTTTTTGAGGGTCTCAGACAAGGTCTTTACACAAAAGAAAAGCATAGTCTTCCTTGGGTGCTTCCTGAAGTCAAGCCAAAACCAGAAAGTCTTCCATGCATGCAGAGTGTGCAGTTGTCAATTATCAACAATTTATCTCAAACCTCATTTCCTCCATCACCTCTGACAACACCGTTCCTCTTAAGATTTCGCTTCAGTGCCAAATTTTGCCCCTCACATACCAGACAGTTCATAAGCTGGCTTAAAAAAAAAAAAAAANCTTCATAAAGGGGCCTAAAAAAAAAAAAAAAAAAAAAAAGAAATTCACGAGAAATGTTTTTATAATGGAAAAGGGATTATAGGTTATGGCTTTTTCCCCTTTATCTCACAACAATATCCAAGGAAATTTTGTTCTCACTACCAGGTCACTCACAATGACCACTTACAGCACAAATTATGGTAGTCACTAGACAATATTTTAATTGCACAGACCTATCTCTTCAATTAACCATCATGACTAAATTTCATGCTAGGCTGGAGCGTGGTAAATATTTGCTGAGTGTGTTGTTTGCTTTTCAGTCATGATGATTAATGCAAGTTAATTGGCAATCAACTCAAATTACAGCAGGACAATACTGGAGGCTGGATATAGGGATTGTGTCAAGACAGATTTTTTCCAAATAGATAGGATTTATGGCAGCCAAATCTTGTTTCAGATTCACAGGTTTGAGGATTTAAACTACCCTGCTCCACTGTGCAGCCTCTCTAAACTGTGATTTTCATATATAACTTTTATATCAAAATTTAACCAACTCAGTCCAGCACAAGTGATTTGCAAACATACTCTGCAGCACATGGCTTCATAACTTTGAAGTCATGCTATCTGGATCTACCTAACGTGTTTCAGGTCTTCTTAGATACTAACATTTCAAGAAATTCAGTTTCTGTGAACTCAGCAGATATACAAACCTTTGTACAGAAATGGTGAGAGCAGGTATCTCCCCCCAACGCACTGCGCAGCTTTCCTCCTGAGCAGCCTGTTGCTTGTGCAATGTCTCCTCCCATCTTTCTAACTCCTGCCTCATGCACTAATCACTGCTATGCCTCTAGTCTGGTTAGAGGAATTTCTTCCTTGAAAGGCAATGAGTATTGTGGCTCATGCAGCAATCGGTCCTCCTTCCCATAGCGAACTTTCTTTTTGTCTTTGTCCTTAGGCATCATTTCGACTCTAGAAAATGGGATTCCCATTCCTTTCCTACAAATCAGGGCTCTGGCTCACAAGTGGACCTGCTACAACAGCATGGCTGGAATAGAAATATGGAAGTAGAGCTTTTTGGTCTAGTTACCAGTTGTTGTTTACTAGAATAGTAAGAACATAATGTTTTAATATCCCAATCCATTATGACCTTGTTTAGATATAACCAAACATCAAAGCTAACCAATGAGAAACAGACAGTACAGCATTGACTCACTCACTGTACTTTTCTATACATGTGCGGAGACATATAATTATTTTTCTGAACCAAAGTTTTATTTGAAAACAAAAATGTTCACAATCTGACTTTATGGCTTGTTTTCATATTTTGGCATGGTATATTGTATTGGAAAAAAAAGGTCTTTAATTAAAAGCAGCCTTTTGAACATTGCCCCAGACTTCAAATTTCATCTCCTGTTTTACTGCTTCTCTCCATGTCCCCTCTCCCTCCCACATATACTCCATGTGTATAACCCACCCTTAAAAACTTTCATTGCTTCCTTCCCTATTGTTTTGCGAGTCCTCCTCTGAGGTCTCCATGCCTACACAACGCCCTCTGAAGACTGTCCATGTGGAGTGTAGCCCCCTCATGCTGTTTGGGGTCTCCTTGCTATCCCCACAGAGTGAGTGGATATGCTGCGAGGGCTGATCAGAAATTTCATAATGACCTTTCTACCCAGCTCATGAGTGCTGCTGGGGCTTCTGCTCAAGTTAGCAAAGCACAGCATTACAGAAGGGCTGAGACTGATCTGAGACTAGACAGTCTGATCTCAAGATGATCTAGTCCACCCCCCTGCTCAAGCAGGGTCACCTAGAGTCCCTTGCCCAGGACTGTGTTGAGTTGGGCTTTGAGTATCTTCACAGATGGAGGCTCCACAACCTCTTTGGGCAACCTGTGCCAGTGCTCAGTCACCCACAGAGTAAAAAGGTGTCTTCTCAGGTTCAGACAGTTTTCTGTATTGTGCTCATTGCCTCCTGTCCTGTCACTGGGCACCACCGAGCAGAGCCTGCTTTCATCTTCTTTACACCCCCCTATCAGCTGTTTATACACACTGAGTAGATCCCCCCTCAGCCTTCTTCAAGCTGAATGATCCCAGATCTCCCAGCCTCTCCCTGTATGTCAGACACACCAGTCCCTTGATCATCTTTGTGGCTCTTCACTGGTCTCACTCCAGTAAGTCCACATCTTCCTTGTACTAGAGAGCCAGGATATTACAGGAGAAAAAGGACAGGCTTCTGGGTAAGGACATTGACTGCCATCTTGTACACATAAATTAACTACCATTTATCAGCCCCAAATTCTCATAAAATTTTGGCTTTAATCTCTCTTTATTTCACTATTTTAGCTACAAAGCAGGTGTAACAATACTGTCTATTATCATTGGGTTGCTGGATGGAGACACATTTTTGCCAGTGCCCATGCTAAGGTTTCAGGTGCTTTTCTGAGAGCAGTAGGTTCAATTACCTGCAATCCCTCATATGCTTCAAGGTGAATGAGAAGCCAGACTTTAGGGAAAAGGTTCATTTCCACTTGCTTTGCACACCTGCAACTGTGCCATTGACAGTAGTGGAAGTCTCCAGTGACTCGCTGAGATACGTACATCTCAGATGGACATGACGCATACGGCTACGCTGCAGATGCATAACTTTGCACCGAATGTGAAGAAATATTGAACAGATGACTCAACAGAGAGGCCAGAGTCCCATGGAAGAAAGCACAAAAGCCTATAATCTGTGCTACCATGCAGGTGCATATCAGGAGTAGGACGAAGGTAGTGGAAAATATTTTTTAAATCATGCCAACACCTTTTGGGGGTGGCCAAAACAAATCATTTACGTTGTGGTTAATAACGAGTGACATGAAGCCAACTCTGTAGGAAAGCTCTCAGCTCCACCCTTGGAACAATTTAATGAACTCAGGTTGAACAAGGCAGTGTCAGAGCTGTAAGCAAGATACGGGTTCTAGCATGGCACTCCCGTAACGTGGCTATTCGTTGCCCAGCACTGTTTCCCCAAGGCAATGTGCTGTGCTGTGCAGATCAACCAAGAGCAAGCTCGGATATTCTCACATCACAGTTGCATCATGCATGTAAGTATGTCCCTTAAGCTGCGCTTGTGGTGCAGGCAGGTCATCCAGGCTCACCAGTCAGTTCCAGGAGGATTCTGCCCAAAAAACATCTTTAAGAACTAGCTTACTGTTCATATATTTTTTTGTGGTCTGCCAGATAAAAGGTGTGTGTTGTAAAAAATGTGTTCTCTGTATAACATTTGTTCACTGTATGCATGCCATTCTCCTTGCTGTTACGCTGCATCCTGATTACTCTATGGTCACTTGCAATCTCTGAAATAAGAGGAAATTATCTGAAAATTACACTTAGGTAAAGAAGCACTCAAGGAAATAATAGAAACAAATCCAGTGAATGGCATAACGAACAGTGTGGTATTTTCTGCTGTAGTTTATATACTAAATAGTTTGCTTCCATGAATGCAATTATAATACATATTGATTTTTTATTTATTTTGTCACAGGCTGAGTACTTCTATGAATTCCTGTCTTTGCGCTCTTTGGATAAAGGCATAATGGCAGATCCAACTATAAATATCCCTCTGCTTGGAACAGTTCCTCATAAAGCATCAGGTTTGTGCTGTTGGTATTATAAATCTTGTTCATGTAACAAATATTCCACAGCCAGTAAAGTCTAAATATCTTACTATGAATTGCAGTTCTGAAGTTCATCGCTAAAGAAATGCTTGCCACAGTTCTTGACCTTGAACAGTTTGTGAGTGCTTTGCCTGCCTACAGCAGCATATTTTGTCTGAGCCAAGTCAAATGAAGCTTTTATGTGTAGATAAATCAGCCGAAATTTGTGCAAAACTGTTGCATAAAATTCATGTGCATGAATATCATTAAGTTGTGCAGCTTTTGGAAAACAGAATCTTTGATCACTGTAAGGAATAGTTATCAAATTATTCTGTTTCTCAGAGGTTGCAGTTTGTGGACATTTTACTTTCAGTTGGGAGCAGCTGTTGTGACTGGACATTCTGCTCAAAGACACAAGTTCTAGTTTAGGGTATTATCATTTACCACTGTGGTGGCTTGACCCTGGCTGGATGCCAGGTGCCCACCAAGCCGCTCTATCACTCCCCTCCTCAGCTGGACAAGGGAGAAAATATATAATGAAAAGCTTGTGGGTCAAGATAAGGACAGGGAGATGATTCAGCAATTAATGTCACGGGCAAAACAGACTTGACTTGGGGAAAATCAGTCTAATTTATTGCCAGTCAAATCAGTGTAGGATAATGAAAAATAAAAACTAAATCTTAAAACACCTTCCCCCCACCCCTCCCTTCTTCCCAGGCTCAACTT
>VZTL01011786.1:71321-142177 GCA_013400535.1 Scopus umbretta
AAAAAAGATATGATGCCAACATTGCAGCCAATTGCTGTCTAATAAATGACCTTCGAGTCTGGGTTGAGATGGTTGCAATAAGATTGCTCTCTGAGTTTTGGTCTACCTCAGAGTTTTTTGAACCTTCTCACTTGGAGTGTCATGCAGCATAGCATCAAGATGAGCAGGTCATGCCTACTCTTCTAAAGCTGCCTTGTGGCCCTGGTACCACTGATCACAAGTGATGTTCACTTTTTCTAACGGCAGTAGGCAGCCTCTCCTGCCTGCCGCCTTCTCTGTGAGAGGTCTAAGAAGGTATTTTTGATCAATTGCTTTTCTACCCAGCAGTCATGTTTTCATGGGGTTCCATAGCATTCAATTTGTTTTGCCTCTTGTTTGATGGACTCTGCTGTTTTGAGGATGGTGATGGTATCCAGAGGTATTTCTCTTCCTTGCATAGTGCAGCCAGTGTTGCCAAATGTTTTAACCCGTGTTTGATCAATAACTGACATGTGAATGAGTTGGATGATGATATAGGACCACTGTGCAGGAATGCTTTCATCTTCCTTTCTGGCCTTCTTTCCTCTAGCCTTGAAGCTGACTCTTTCATCTGGATACAGATTTCATCACTTTGTCACCTCAGTACTAACACACGTAGCAATTAATGCAATGCAAGTTGTAGTGCAGTCTGTTTAAGGCTGCAGAAATTGAAACTGGTCCTGCATACTGAGGGCAGGTCTAACCAGTGACGCAAGTCCTGCATTACCTGCTTGTTTCTGCATGGAGGAGAAAGTGCTGGACTGAGCAGAGCATCCTCATTACTCATGCACTTACAGAACAGCAGAGCAGTGGAAATGCACAGTCTGTCAACAAGCACATCCTGCGTTGTTTGAACACGTGGTGAAACCTCTATTTGTAGACTAACAAAAAAGAAACTAATTTCTCTTGAGGAGGTCTTAACTGAACTTTCATTTCTGCCAGCATTTGCCTGTCTGTCAGCAAATATTTTTACTGTTGCGTCAAAGGAATGTATTGATCCTACCGAAAGTTGGCTGATAGCTGAAGTATGTAATATCCAATTAAGACTGTCATTATATTTTATGAAGCGGAGTGTCCAGGAGGGTGCAGAAACGGAGGGTTTTGCAACGAAAGACGTGTCTGTGAATGTCCAGATGGATTTTACGGGCCTCACTGTGAGAAAGGTAATTTTAAAAAAAAATCTTCTCAACTGTCTTTACCATAATCTCAACAAAATTGTAGCTACTGCACTGCAGCCTCTGCTAAAAGAATAGCCTATTCTGAAGATTTCATATGTTTTGAGTCCACACATGTAAGAGAATTACTATCATCATCCATGGTCTAATGGAAACGTTAATTGCTTATAATAAAATGTTTTCTGTCTAAGAGATTGCTTTTAACAAAAATTGATACAATAGTTAAGTGATCCTTAATCATAGGGAATCAATCTGGTAAAAAGATTAAATAAAATTCTTCTGCTAATGACGACTAGCTGGGAAACAAAACACAGAACTTTTGTTGTTCAGCATTTGTTTATTTGGAGATAATACCTAATTTGGAGATAAGACCTAATTTGGAGGCAGGTTGACAACAAAGATGGGACTATGAAGGAAAGAGTCTCCTTTTCCTTTCCATTAGTAACTAACAGCCCCAAACAACATTTCCAGGAGTGGGGGACCAAGAAATTGCGTGACTTGGTGAGGAAACTAGCTCTTCTTCCTATCTCTTCCTTCACCTCCCCCAGAGACAGGCCCTCCCCAGGGTGACTTGCAATGGAGCAAACTGTCCCTGTGGGCATCCTATTCCAATGGCATCCTTCACTGAACTCCCATTCTGGCTACATCCAAAATATTAAGTACAAAGGATGAGTTCTCTGGCCTGGAGGCCAACTGGGACGATGCAGTTTGCGTTTGTATGTTTAATCAACTCTCTTACCCTCCAAAAAATTACCCTCCAAACTCCCTTCTAGGAGGAGCCCATGGCCACTCTTCACCCCGGGGCCGTGCCCACAAGGGTTTGCAGGTTGGCCAGGGACAAAGCTGTGCCAGGAGTGGCACCAACGATTTCACAAGATAGATGATCCTGTGCCCCCACTTGGCCCCACACCTGGGTGCTGTTTAACTCACTAGTAGGAACCCAGCCTCGCTGTGTGTACCAGTTGTGGGCAACCACAGAATGAAGCCTTGCCACCTGACATGCCTCCCTGGAAGAGCCTTGTGGGGTGGCTACAACTGCAGAGAAGGCTTGGGAGAGCACAGGGGCTCTGGAGAAGGTTCACAGGGAGCATACAGGACAGTTTGGCCACCAAACCAGGCCATGTGACAGGCTCCCCAAGCCTAAATTGGGTATCCATGCTTATGCTTAGGTATGCAGAAGGAGAAGGGAGGCTCCATTGTAAAGCCTGCTTGGGAACCCCACGGAATTGCTGACACCTCTGAGCGCAGCCCCTAAAGAGACAGTCCTGTCTGCAGAGCTGAAGGACCAGCTGCAGCACCGGAGCCCAGTTACAGAGAGGGTGGGGGGACTTCAAATATCCAGAGGGTGGAGGTGGGCACTTTGCTCTCCCCACTTTGGAATTAAACCATACAAGAGGCAATTTCTGCTTACATAGGGAACCAGATTCGAACATAATTTAACCTTCGCTTTTTTAGTAACGCTGTATACAAATTGCCAGATACAAACCAGAGATGTAATTGATTTAACCTGCTTACAAAGATGCTTTGCAAAGGTGACTTGTTACATTCTGTGGAAGGAAAAGTAGCTTAAGGAGGCAATGTCCTGTGTATTCAAATAGACAGTTGCTATCACATCAGTCATTTTTTTTCTGTTCTTCCTGCTCCTCAGCACTGTGTGTTCCTCGCTGCATGAACGGTGGGCTCTGCATTACACCCGGCCTCTGCATCTGCCCCCCGGGGTTCTACGGCATCAACTGCGACAAAGGTAGCTGCCGGCTAAACCCCCCCTGGGCTCTGTATCCAGCAGCCTTTCTTTATTCTCCTGTGTTAGTTCCCCTCTAGGAGTAGATTTTGGGAAGTCAGGCAAGTGACGAAGTAAGTGAAGTTTAAAAGTTTTGTGATTCTTCAAATAGATTCTCTAGCACAACCTGGGAACTGTTGGAAGTGCTCTCACAGCTGAGTGTGCAGGCATATGCCAGCTCTGTGAAGGGTAATTTAGATAATTGCTTTAGTTGATCCACTGAAAGCTGTGGGATGTACCACAAAATTCACTTATATTTCTGGCCCAGGAAGAAAAATGATCTCTATTTGAATTCTAGTTTCATGGAGTAAAATTAGTTTTACTGATCTTTTAGTACATTAATTTGCTGCATCTGGACACATGAAAAGATAAGCAGGCTATTCATTTTTTGTTGCTGTGTTGTGACTCAGGAGGGATAAAAAGGAACCATCAGTTGTTCAGAACCGTAATTTGGAACAGTCCAAGCTACCACATAGAAAAAACAAGTAGTTGCCTGTGGAAATATAACTGACCATCTCATAGAAGAGCAGATTACAGAACATCACGTTGCATTTATTGTTGCAGAACTATATGAGGTACTAAATGCAAAAGGTCCTAGTGGACTTCCCAGTAAAATAGTGGGAACCTTCGTAGGCCTTTAGGTATGCTTGTGCAAACTTGTTGTCAAGGTCCTTCTGACTTGTATCTAGTCATTGATGAGACTTTTACCGCATTTAAAAAATGTTTCAAAAGTGTACTGTAATGAAATGCTTCCAATGTCTTGAAGGATTAATGTGAATCCCAGCTGTCTGGTGAAAGGTCCAACACAATGTACGTAATTTAGCAGGTGAGAGACACAGCATTTGCATCTACGTCACCGCACAGCAAAAACTTACAAAGGTTTCTTTCTAGTCAAGGCATTAACTAAACTGTAGTGAAGAATCCTCTTGTAGAAGTAACTTCCAGTCCTAGGTTGTGCTCCTTTTATCCGGCACTGGCAGTTTCAACAGCAATAGTGACTTGATCCTTCAACAAGCTTTACATGTGAGGATTGATAAAGATGTAACACAGTCTGTCCTCGGGGATCTCATTGCTGTATTGTTCACTTGTCTCTTTCTGTATTGACTCATGTGTGGGCCCATGTAAAGCCTTAGGAAAAACGGCATTTCAGTCTTCCTTTGTAAACCAGATGAAAAGATGTTAATGCAACTTTCTTAAATCTACTGTTTATTTATGGTGAGCAGCAGAAAACATTAAGGCCAAGTCAGACTGGGTTCATATTAGTGACTTAGTTCATTCCTGTTTTATTTGTTTCAGCAAACTGTACAACAACCTGTTTCAATGGAGGAACATGTTTCTATCTGGGAAAATGCATTTGTCCTTCGGGCTATGAAGGAGACCAATGTGAAATTAGTGAGTAGCATCTCTGTGTGCTTGCTTTCACTTGCATCAGCTTATTCTAGTGTCGGTGTCTGAGTGATGAAGTGGTTCCTGCCTCTGCTGGGCTCATAGCAAGGGTTTCACATGGCAGGTTGGGGCCCTTGGAGAGTCAGATGCCACATGCATTCAAGTGAGTTTCTTACTGATAAGTTTGACTCTTTGCTAGACCATCTCATCCCCTACCTTGTTTTGTTTTTACTAGTAACTGGGCTTGGTAACAACCCTCAAGCTGTAAGTATGCAAGCAATACACTCTGGCAGTGCCAAGCCCATGTGGAGCACCTATTTTCAAAAGTTCAGCAATTCATAAGTCTGCACAGCAGACTAGGTTTGAGCCTGCTCCTCTGAAAGAGCTACTATACGCTGGGAATGGAATGATTTGGGGTAAAGGGAGGATTGAACCATAAGAGCTGAGAGCTTTCACTTAACGTATTAAGTTGCATTCACATGGCAATTTGAAAATCCGTGTCACAAACATCAAAAGACTTTCTATTTTCAGAAGTTTAGCATCAAAGAAATTAAAAATATTTTAGCTCATATTTGATCTAAGTGTGCTGTAAAGCTGGGGGTGGAGGTACAGCCAGGCTGGAAAAGACCTGGGAGGTCAGCTGTCAAGTGTTTGATCTCACTTAAAAGAAGAGTTTTCTCATAGCTTGATTAAATTGGATTAATTCTATAGTTCCCCACACTTGAAGAGAGTATAATCATTTCAGTTTTGAGAATGTACACCTGGGTCATTCTTTCTGGGCTTAAAGCTTCTAACAGGATGCTGTGCAAGGAGCTTCCCCTGCTGTAAATAATCTTACTGACGTTCCCCACTGTGCATCGGTGCACGTTCACAGGAGCACAGAGAGCAGCGTTTGGCCTGGGAGAGCCCGTAAGAGCTGATTTCTTAATATGCCTCAGTAGTGACAGGCTCTTCTCACAGTTATGAAATTTGTATCATCAAATAACTTGGAAACACATGGAAATAAAATCTGCTGCCAATATGGGGCAAAAACTGAATTACTATGCAAAGAAAGAACATAGATACCATAAGACCTACATTTTGCACAGTATTTACATATAGATAAACATTAGACCTATGTGATTGTTTCACCATATCTCTATACATTACAAGGCATTTTGCAACTCCTTTTTACTAATCAAAACTGGAGCCAAACAGAAGCAGTATAGCTTTATTGTTATTAAATTAATAAAGATTACACTTTGATATAAATTCAGATCAGATGTCAGCAAGAACAACAGTGTGGGTTTCCACTGAATTTACCTTTGCTTGTATTGAGTTCAACTTTGACACTCTGACAGAACCTTATTTCTTTCTTCAGTCCCCCAAAAGTCAACAGCTGATACGTCTCAGATGATGAATAAGGTTTGGTTCAAAGTTTGAGAAGCATGTATTTTGTGTCAGTGATATTTTTTTGAAGAAAATGCTTAGAGCTGATATTACAGCACGTATAATTAAGGGTGCTCCACTTAACAGGGTCTGTTTCAGGGGCTCTTAAGCTCGTTGTCTGTTGCTACTTGGGATAGGTACAACTGACTTTGGCTTCTTGCAAAGGCTTACCTGTGCAACTCAAATTAAATTAATTAAAATACAGGCAGTAAACTAGTTTCTGTATGAAAAAAAGAGAAAAAAATCAGGATCAGAGTATGCCAAGAGCTAAACTGGGATCATGTTGATGAGAGCCAGGAAGGCTATGCACTTGCCTTGGCTTTTGTAAAGCTGGGACAGCAATTGTTAGACCGTGACTGATGGCTGCTACCACCTCTGGGCACTGCATCAGTGCCAGCACAACAGTGGAAGACTGCAAGAAACGCTAGACAAGGCTTAGAAACACCAGAGGAGAAACACAGCTCAGTCTGTTTTCTTAGATCCAGGGCCAGCTACATTCAGTCATGGGGGTGTTGAAATAACAAGGGGAGAATTTCAACAGGCAGAAAGCCATCTTCTGAAAACTGCAAATTTCTTTTTCTTTTTTAATACTGTTTAAAGATTATGAGTGCTTGTCTAATAGTTGAATCACTGTCTAAAGCTCCTGGGAAATGTACTGGACCCAGTCTGCAATACTAACAAGCATTCATAGTCTTCCAGATTTTTTCTAGCTATAGTTACGCATTGTCTCTAATTAGTGTTTCAACTGGAGTCCAGAGAGCTTTATTTTGTTTTGCATTCCTCCCCCATTTGTCACCAGCTGTTTTGTTGCTTTTTTCATTTCTCAGTCAATATCGGAGAGAGTTATTACTCTTTCCTTCATTCTGTGAAAATATCTTAGTCCAAAGTTAATTGAGCTCTGCTGAGCCAAATATTTGCCTAATGCAACTCTGTGGAAGATGGGATCAGACCCCTTGGCCCATATTCTCCAGATTTACTTCAATAACTAGGAGAATCCCTGGCTTTCCTTAGCATTGCTCCTTTTGGTCATTAATTACTTTGGATACAAATGCTTGCAAATTAGATTACCTGCAGGTTCCCTCTCCAGAGGCTTCTTCAGGGAAATAGTGCTTTTGCAGAAGCTCTCTTTAGCATGGTTTGTTCCGTCAGCTGGTTATGAAGCTTGTTTCAGGGCTATTAAAATAATTATGCACACTGGGAACAAATCTTTCTTTTATATTGGTGATACACACATGATACACTGATGGGGTTGAGAGCTGGGCAAGCACTACCTGGGGTATTGAGCTCCCAAGGGGGCAGGCTGTGATCATGAGATGAGTGTATTTGCTGAGGTTTTCAGCACAGCAAGCCAGCAGTGGAAAGGATGAGTGTTGATGCTTAAATCATCACGGCAGGTCTCAGTTAGCATTCTTTTACAAAAAAAAAAAAAAAAAAGAAAGAAAGAAAAGGAAAGGAAACAGTTCACTGCCCCAGGTTCCAGTTTTTGTTTGCTCACAGGTTCAGGTAACTATCAGTGCTAAATCTAGGAAGGGCTTTTTTTTCTCTTTTCTGAAGAATCCAGAAAATATTGTGGGATTAGAAAAGATGAAAACAGATTTTGTAGGACAGTGAGAAAAGCTGCACTGGTACATATGGCCACCAAGGAGGCAAGAGGTTGAGGGTATAGCTCCTGATGGCCCGAGAGTGCCCAGGGACGTGGCAGTGAGCCTCCCTCAGCCTGGGGCTGACCTAGCTCATGCGCACTGTGCTCACCCTTCCTAGAGACAAGTGAAGATTTAGTTAGTTCAATAATGCAGACAAATTCTAAGCAGGGATTGATGGGAGTGATGGGTGATGGGAGACTTGATGTTAAGTTTGAGGAAGGCCCTTGGTGTGAGTCATGTCCAGCAAGAACTTGAGTGTGAATCTCTTCCACCAACGTGGATCTCCTCCCTCCCAGGTGAGTCAGGGCCAAACAGCGCTGTCAGACCCAGCCTCTTCCTCTGGCAAAGTGTGAATATGAGGGAAAGTAATTTCCAGACCAAAAGCCTTGAAAAAGGTCTGCCAGTTCTAATTACTGTTCCCAAAGATGCTCTGTTCTTTGCAACCAGGAAAGAAGGGCATGCTTTTTTAATGCACCTTTAGTTTCTGAGCTGTGGTGTGGAACAGTCCTCATTGCACCATCCACAGCATCGTGGTGCTCCACAGCCACAAGCTGACAGGCCCAGCCAATTTATTCAGCGTCCGCAAGAACCTGTCAGTTCCTGAGCTGCCTAGTGCTTAAAATCTCTCTCAGACACCACCAGTTTTTCTTTTTCTTGTGCCCCCTGGGTATGGATCCCACTCTTGGCAAACACAAAGTGTGGATAGTGCTGCCTACCCCATGAAGGGTGAGGACAGCAGGAGGCAATACTGACCGGTGGCATGGGGGACTCTGCAAAGTCCAGGTGGCACAAGTCTGGGCAAAAGCTGCATGGACACACGGGCTTTGGCCGTGACAAATTATTGTCATATTTTCAAGGCAGAAGAATGCATATAAATTGGAAGCACAGACTTGCAGCAGTCTTCCTGACAGATCTGCAGTGCATACTCCTACGGCAGCATCTGATGAGTTTTTCGGGTACAAGGCAGGCTTCTCAGATACTTACCTCCAGTAGATGCAGGGGACTAAAATCACTGGTTTTGTGCTACCAATTTCTAGGTAAATGCCATCAGCCCTGTCGAAATGGAGGCAAATGTACTGGTAAGAATAAATGCAAGTGCTCCAAAGGCTACCAGGGAGACCTGTGTTCAAAGCGTAAGTACCAAAGCCACTTCATCAGTTCTTGTTGTAGGAGCATCAAGCTGGCCATACAGTATCATTTTACACAATGTCAGCACTAATTATTGACAAAGTATTTCAGGTTCATTTACTTCCTGGACATACAGTATACACCAAGACTTAAAGGAATTATGAAACCAGAAATGCTTTTTACAAAAGCCTCCCCACAGTTTCTTCTGTACTCTGAATTTCCGTAAAACAGCTTGTGTGTCAGCTTACTAATAACAGTTTAGTAATAGGGAAATGCTTAATAAAACATCAGTGCGTCGCAACATTAAAATCCAACAGGAGCACTTTGCGAGAGGGATGCTGGGGGCTACCCTCCTCTCCTGCTGGTTCTGGTGTACGCTCAGCTCTGCTGTTCCCTCTGCTTCTCTCTGCCAGAGACTGAGCCAGACCTTGCAGGGGAATGGGGGGGTGAAATGTTTCGGGGCTCTGCACACACGCAGTGCAAAGTCACAGGTTTACTGTGAGAGCCCCAGCCTGTGCCAGGACCAACCCCATCATGAGGAACAACAGCAGGGAAAGCAGATAGGCAACTCTGTCTCTGGATGAGATGTCAAGGGGTCAGGCGTATGCGCTCGCTCTCTTCCAGCTGTCTGCGAACCCGGCTGTGGCCTGTATGGCACCTGTGCTGAGCCCAACAAATGCCAGTGCAAAGAAGGCTGGCATGGGAGACACTGCAATAAAAGTAAGTGAAAAACAAACCCCAAGAGTCCATATCGGGGGGGGTCTTACACATCCGATGCCACACAGGAATGCTTGCTTCAAGAGCCTTTCCGGCCTTGGTGGTATGATACCGCACTCCATTTTTTCTAATCTTTAATCCGAACAATAAACTGAAGATTTTCAATAGTCCATAATTTTAAGTACTTAAAAAACCTCAGAATCATTTAAAAGTGTTTTACCAAGATGACCCTTGCATTAGAAATTCCGGAAACTGGTAACAACCAGATTTCTAGAAGACCTCGTGTGTCTTCCACCCACGGTGTGGAAGGGATCTAAAGTCCTTCAGTACCCCTCAGTAATGTTAGCTGGCTTTAAAATGTTAGGTAGGCTTTTTTATAAATACAACTCTGTCAGATTTTAAAGTTGATTAAAACTTAGAAAAAATGAAATGTCCTTCAGAAACTTCAGGGGAAACTTGAAGGGTTATGCAAGATCTATGCTTACTGACTTTCAGGTTTTCTCTTCCCCACCCATGGTCCACAGACCACAAAAGTTATTGTTGCAAAGTGAAGTTAAAGTCCTTAAAGTGAATTTCTGTTGAGTTTATTGACCCATTTGACACCCAGCGAGGCAACTGATAATTTCACTGGATTTAAAATAGCACTGTACAGTTATTTGAAATACAATTGGATATATCCAGTAACAACTTCAGATTTAATTTTATTCCATGTGCAATAGTGCTGTGACAACAGATCTTCAAGAGACATTCTGTACATTCCCCTGTGAGGTATTAATATTTAGCTTAAACACTGTTAGCTACCAATTCACATTTAATGTTTTAAGTGGCGATGATAAAAAAGTTGAAAAAATTTGCAGCTATAAAACCCACCAATTAGCCATAAGAAATGTGAGCCTTACATTCCGGTATCAACTGAATGTTTGTTTTTATTAAATGCTGTTGATCCCTGTGATTTGTATCACGTTGGAATATATTAGAATATAGTTATTTCATTTAAAAATGTGATTATCTAACTGAAATGGATTATGCTGTGAAAATTAGGTTCGGGGAGTCCACTTTGCTGCTATTAGCTCATGGACCTGTGCTTAAGTATTTATGTCATTCCCTGAAGGAGAAATACCATTAATATAAGTTATGGTTAGAAAAAAATGGAAATCAATATGAACTTCATAAGTTCAGTATGAACTTTTTCTTCTTGTAATACTCTTCTTACAAAGAATTCAGATAGCAAGTGAAAAAAAATAGGTACTATGGATAACCATCCCCAAAGAAGTAATTACCCGTACAACAAAACTAAAACTCTTAACTACCGTGTTATGAGGAGTCAATAGGCACACGTTATTGTCAGCTCCACAGTTTTCCATCTTTAATTACCTGGAGTTTGGGTACAGCCCTGCTGCGTTTAGCACTGCAAAACTCTCTTTGTATTCAGCAGAGAAACTGAGAATAGGTCATCTGGGTAGAATTCCCCCCCCCATTTCGAGGGCCCACGTAGGGCTTAAATTGCACGTGCAAGTCAGCATGCACTGCAATTCACTCGTTTCAACTAAAACCAAACATCTCCTGATCTTGAGAGGAGATTTATAGTTAATTTGAGAGACTCGCTTCATACTCCATCAAATCAATGGCTCCTTGGTAAAGCTGTTTTCTTAAAAAGAAGCAGTTTAAAAAAATTGAACCTGGGACTTCATTTTTCAGCATCATTTCCGTGAGCTTTAAATAATGTGAGGGGTAAATGAAACGATAAATAATTACAACATAATACTTCGAATTCCATTTTTATTGTTCGTCTTCATTTTCCACAACAAAGCAGCTCTGCTAAGCCTGTTTCAGACTGCTTTTTTTTTCCCCCCGCTAGGTGTTTGTTGTTGCTGCTGTTCATTCTCTTTGCATTCAGCCATAAAGCGACGCCAAGCTCAGGTAGCTGGCACAGATTCTCCCCAAGGGGAATGCTTATGCCCCTCTTTAGTTGCTGGCAGACCGGCATGACTCTCACCCACCCGGCGTGGGCTGTGCACGCGTGAACCCGGGGCTGAGTGACAGCCTGGGCCTGCTGGTGGTCCCCTGGGCTCCCTGGTGAGGCGAGAGCATCTTTCCGTCTGGCAGCACCTCGTCCGTCCCGGGGGGGCACAGAGAGGGGCGAGCGCTTGCGTAAGGCGTAGCAAAGTCCTTTGTTCAAACGGCGGGGGACTGTTTCCACTTGAAATATTAGCAGTGGATCGTGAGCCCGCTTCTGTGGTTTCTTTTCGCTTGATTTGGATAATTTTCCAGGGTACGGAGCCAGCGGTCTGAGCGCCCTGAGGCCAGCAGGCAGCAAGCACAGGCAGCACACGCCTTCGCTGAAAAAGGCCGAGGAGAGGCATGTTCCACCCGAATCCAATTATATCTGGTGAACTCCAACATCTGAAACAGTTCGTGTTACACAAAGTTCATAGCCTTCATTAACCTCTCATGGATTGAATGTTAAAACTCTGTTCATTACAGTTAAGATTACCGTCTGGAATTTTATTAGCTTCATTATAAACCACTGAGCTGATATTTACTATTCCTTTTAAGTTTTATAAATACTTCTATAGCATGATTATATAGGCTGCTTCTTTCAGTGCTTTGGATGGTGTTTTGTACTATACTTCAGTTATGTTTAAACTTCCTTTTTTGATTATATAGTGGCAAATATTTTCCAAAAATTAAGTAACAATATTCGAGCAGAAAACCTTGTAGATGCTAACCTGAATCATTTCAATGACTACAGATTTAATTTGCCTAAGACAAAGGGAAGGTGCGTTTTGCATTTTTGCTGTTGTGTATTTAGACTTTTCCCTAAGAAAAATAAATAAAAGAAATAAGTTGCCTAATTTAAAAACTGAATAACTCAATTCTATGTTATTTTTGGCCTTACGAATTTGGAAAGTGCTGTGTATTAAAAATACACTGCAGTGGTGCCATTTAACCAACGTAATATATTGTAAACAAAGTAGAACTATAACATATGAACTTTCTGCATCGGCTTGAAGCAATATAATATATTGTAAACAAAACAGCTCCTATGTAATAAACTTTTTATACTGACGGTTATGTATAAAATAAAGATGCTGCTTTAGTTTTTCGAGTACTGCCCTGTGTGGCCTGCTGCAGTCTCATCAGCGCTGGGTTGGGACGATGGCTTTTCTAGGGCACCCTCATAAAACAGTGGGACAGTGGGGTGGGTTTCCCTGTCTCTGCTTTTAACCCCATAGCTCTTAAAAATATTTCAGAAGAGCAACTTCTTGTGCCTTTGCAAAGGAGGAGATAGCACGGAAGGCCAGGTGTTTCTCTCCCTGTATTTGCCCTCCACCACATCCTCCGTTCCCCCCTGCGCTGCCAGCCAGCCATGCCAAGCTGGCGTGCCCTGTTCCTGGCGCCTCCGGTACCCAGCACCTTGTCCTCAGAGCCTCTGTCCTAGCAGGTAATAGTCCGGCGCTGGCGACGTTTGCTCTTCAAGGGTGATGCTCCCGTGTCGTGTGGTGTTCAGAGGCTGTATAAGGTTTGGGTGCTGCCTCTTGTGACAGCCAAGGGCCACACAGTTTGTAATCTGCTGTGGCTGGGAAGCAATGCAAATGGTTTCTGCCTGCGCTGAAGAACAATACCCGCTTCAACAAATGATTACTGACCCTTGCTATACTGCAGTTCTGGGAACCTTATTTTCTGAGAGGTAAATAAAAAAATAAATAGCGCTTAATTTGGGGCATAAAATTAATGAGTTTTGAGTTACAAAGAAAAAGGTCTAGTTTATTAACCTGACCTTGCTGGTCTTTCTTAGTCAATGGACCTGTAGGCCAAGTAAAAAGACATGCTTAGGCCAGAGAGAGAGGGAAGACGGCTCTCTAAGGATCCGTTTTCATGTTGTCCTTTGTGTGGTAGGACTGTAGCGGCTGCCCAGCAAGCCTGATCCAACAGGAGACCAACCCCCCATTGCCACGCATGGCTGCAGCCCTCCAGGTCCAGTGCCGGGAGCCGGGCCAGATTGCCCCCCCCCCCGTTATACCCCAGGTGATAACACGAAACAGCCCAAACAAGGTGGTTTGGCCACTTGCCTGAAATCCTTCCTCAGGACGGCAGTGAAACAGCTCAGGTTTGCTGAAGAAGGAGCTTTCTTAGCATGGATGTGTATAACAGCTACAGTGGGTAGGCTCCAAAGTGGTGGTCCCCCAGCCCTCAGTCTCATGCCTCCTGTTGGGACCCCCAGCACCTCCCTGACCTCCCAGGGGACTGGGGCGAGCCTGGGGCACGGGTGACTCGGGTGGCAACGCAGGGCTGGATATGACCTGCAGCCAGCTTGCCTCTGTGCATGCTGCATCACTGTGCTGCGGGGGATTTGGAAGAGCAAACCTCATAGCAGCCCCCATACTCTTAACCTGGCAACCTGTGGATTTCTCCCCCACAACAAGGCTGTTGTTGACTGCGGTGAAATCGGCTTTCCTTTAAAAAGGGATAATCTGCCGTATCTACAGGCAAGAAGGCAAAATACCAGCTGCTGGTGCCTGCTGGGCTTTTCCTTGCACCGGAGCCAGCAAAGTGGGCTGTGGGGCAGGAAAGGAGCTCAGCCTCCACCCTGATTTAGCGCTCTCCTCAAAGCACCCTCTTCAAATTGAAAGAGGGTGGAAAACAGGGAGCCTGAGGCGCAGGAGAAGACACTGGGGTGATGAAAACCCACGGCGAGGAGATGAGGATGGAAACATTTTTTTGAGATTTGCCTTAAAAGCCATGAAAGGAGATTAATATTAGGCTGAGGTTAAAAGCGCGAGTGCTCTGTATCCCTGGGGGTGCCCCAGGAGCTGTTTATAAACATAGATGTCACATTTACTAGCTTTTTGCTTTTTCTGTAACAAAGATTGGCTGAAGCCATCGGTCACACGCCACAGTAAAAGCACAGAAATTTCTTACTTAAAATTCCCCAGATATTTTGGCTGAACTTTTTCTGCTCCTGTCAATTTCTTAGAAAGTGCTTCCTTAAAAATAACAAGTGTATTCTTTTACAAGGAGTAATTTATCTTGCTACTTGTTCCAAAGACACTAAATGCTGCTGCTTCGTTTTCTGAGTTTCACCACTGACTCTGGGAAAGATCATTAATCATGAGTAGAATATAGTCGGAAAGGTTACAAAAGGAAAAAAATGTTCCTCAAAGTGCACGCTGTAGCACAACTCTTTTTCTTAAATAACATCAACTTTCTACAAGCAAATTTTCCATCACTTTGCCTTTAATGCCAGCGTGAGCGCAAAGTTTCCTGTGTAGAGGCAGTCCACCCTGTCAGAGAAGTTTTAAGTCAAAGTCCGTGATATCTGACAATGCTAAAAGAAATTAATGCCTCAGAAAAAGTCCAGTAGAAAAAAAGAAATTAAGCTACAGAATTTATCACAGCCTCTACTGAACAGAGTGTATGTATGGGAAAAGTGCATGTATGTGCCATAGATGAAAATCAGTTAAAGAAGAATACAAGAAAAGTCAAAATATCAATCTATTAAAATAGGTCAGGCAGAAACTGCCTTTTTAGCAATGTTTGGGAAGTTTGCAGTTAGCCAGAGAGAGCTGCCAAACATTGCACTTGTAAGCAGGAGCTATGGGATAACCAAAACTGGTAAAAGGATAGAAGATGTTAAGTCACTATAGCTCTAGCCCCAAAATCCCAATTTAAGCAACTGACAAAATTATAGCTTTATAAAGTGCTTGTAATAGTGCTCGATAATTTGGATATCTAATATTAGCATGCTGCTAAGTCCAGGTGTGCACAACAGTTCAAAGGACAAATACATAAGGCACGGAAAGAAAGCAGAGACAGAAGCCCTGAGGGCAAACTGCCTTTTTTGTGCCGCTGCCATTAGCGAACTGATGCACATGCTCTTGTTTGGTAATTTACAGTTTGGGTTAGCATCCCCTTAACTCTGGCTATGCCACTTGATTTAAAATATATCACTTTTAATGCCTCCTCACTTGACTTTTTGGGAACCGAAGAGAATTTGGGCCTTAATTCTTGTTTGTGCTGTGCATGAATTAGCCGCACAACTTCGTTACCGCCCGCAAAGCAAGCTCTGCGGCCGTGCTGCTGGGGCAGCAAGGAGCCGGCACCACTGTGCACGCTGGACGATGCTCATGGGGTGTCTCTGACCGGGGGGGGCCGCGCTGGCTGCTGGGACCCGGCACGCTTTCCCCATGTGGTACGAACGCACGGTACAGTTGGTGGTCTTCCAGCTTCAGCTGCATTTCAAGGAATATTAAGGTGAAAAACTGATAAAGAAAAAAATTCACAGCTCTTCCAGATGACTTGCTGCCTGTAAGGTTCAAACTCCAAAAGCTGTGCTCAAAGCTTTGGGCAGACCTAGTGCTGTTAATTCAAACGCTGCAGCTTTGTTTCTGCTGGACAGATTTGTTACCTTTCCCTCCCTCTCACTTCTCTACATCACCTGTTCTACCGAGTTTGCCCACTATGGAAAAAAAAAATTCCTACTTGCAGACACTAAGGGGAGATCTGGCAGGAGCAGAGCAGAGGCTGCCTGAAACGGCCTGAAGTTACACCAGGGTTTCTCCAGTGCCTGCCCTGCCCACGGCACTGCATCGGGTCCTGTCGAGTCATCGCTCGGAGCCACAGCTTCACAGCAGCTCCAAGTCTTGCAGTCATTTCAGCTCAAGTCTAGTGAAACTGCATCAGCCAAAAATGTTCTTATCCATAACAGGGATTGAATCCTACTAAATCCCACAGGTCTTGCAGTGTGAATATGACTTCATGTTCAATGAGGTGATGAGGTGCTATCATTAGCCAGGCCATACCCAAACCTTAAGATGCTGATTAGACCAGCAATACCCTCTCCAGATGTAAACTGTGCCAGCAAGATTTGCTCACATGATGCTTTAAAAGAAAAAGCAACTCATTAAAAAAAATTCTCAAGTGAAATGAGTCCCAGTTGTTTATTTTTTTTCCTGCAGCTCTCTGACGAGGTGGCTGCTGAGCTACGGGCCAGTAGCTCATGCACGGCTCCCAGCACCCAGCTCCTGCTGGAGCACAGCTAATTGCACACTCCTTGGTGCCTGACTGGAGGCAGCTGCCCAGACCAGCTGTGCAAGTTCACCAACACTCAAAAATGATGCAAAGCTGAACTGGGCACAGAACAAATGGGTTAGGAGAATGGCAGAGTTTGGAAAATGCATGCATGTAGATCTGAGCAGATTTATCGCTCTGTGACATTCTAAAGTTCACAACATTCATATGATATTATTTGAAATGAACCATCACAATTTAAAGTTAGAAAAAACCCCACTCCATATTTTTGGCTTAGAACAACATATTCTATTATTTATACTAGTTACAGAAATTGCATTTTAATCCCTTTCCACATAGCCCATCAGAGGACAGGAACAGCTTTGTTGCTCAAATCTTTCCATGGAAATGTGAATTGAGAGGGTTTACTACACAAACCCACAGCTCATAAGCAGTTCAGATACTTACGAGGGACATCCTCACAAGTCCTTCGTAACAGTTTCTTTCCTGGTATATCCTTGGAGGATCTTATGGCTAGGGAGAGAGGAGAGGCCAGCATGTGCTTTAAGCACATACTTTGCAGAAGGGACCTCTCTCCTCCAACCCAGTCTACCGGGATAAGCTCAAACGTCAGGCGCATTTGGTGATGAGCTGCTTCTGGGCACATGTGCCCCAAAGTGACAGAGAAGATGTGAAACGTGGCACTGGCTGCAGTGTCTGGCCTTGCTGGTGCTGTCTGGGGACAGCCTGGGCAGAGCAGGAGGTAAGACTGCCCACAGCCGGCAGTGAATGGAGCCCCGTAGTACCCAAAAAGAGAAACCAAAGAGAAACACCTCATTAAAAGCCTGCTTTTCTTTAGAACCTTTTAAATATTTGTCAGGGTGTCTAAATCAAAAAGCCTGAATGTCCCAGGAGAAGGAAAAAGGTATGAGCTCAAGACCAGCAGTACTTCCAAAACATGTTTCAGCTATTTGAAGTCCAAGTAGATTTTATTGGGTGAATGAGGTGTTGGCTTGAACTTGCAGTGACACCATTCACACTGTCTGTTGGCTCAACGCTCCCCACTGTGCCAGAAAAACAGAACACAGAATCAGCGTGTCATGCAAACAGCAGCTCCAGTGAGTACGCTGCCCCGTGAACCCACTCAGCACAGTGATGGGTTTTCAGATACCTTCCTTCTGGGTCCTTGCCTATGCAGATCCCGCATGTAATGGACATGACAGGGGAGTAGCACGCTGACCACTTGTACTGAAGAGTTAAATGGTTGCAAAATCAAACTGCAGGTTGATGTTTCTTGTTCCATTGGGGTTTGCAAAGGATATATTTGATTTGAGTCACAACCCCGTCTTTGCCTCCTCCTGCTCTGCCCAACGTGGCATCCTATCAGCCTGTGCTTCCAGAAACAAACCCTGCAACTTCTGCAGCACAGTCCTTGAGTGTTTCCTAATACACCCCACCCATTGCATCTGCAGGAGTAAGGATACAGATCCAGAGTCACTGCACCCAGGCACCACTCTTCCCCAGGCTCCTTCTAGCCATGCCCATTCTACACCTGCAGCCCCCCTGCTTTTGGGGTGGCGTCTTTGGCTTGCAAGAAAGGTCCTCCTTCTCGTTGTCCTGCCCATCCTGTGCCCTGGGTTACAACTTTTTGCTGTAAAACCTTGCGCTGAAAGAACATAATTTGCGTTGCAGAACACTCAGAGAGGCCAGAGCCAGCTGGCTCCTTAAACCTTACACAGCTCCCCCCAGCAGGCAGGTTTATGCCCTGGTGGTGTCTCTACTGTACAAGGACCCCTGTGTCCCTGAAGGCTGCCAGCTTCTGCCTGCTCATACGATGACAGTGCAGCTCCTCTCGTCTCTCAATGGTCTTCTGCATGCAGCTTCCCCAGGCTTCCCTGCATGCCACCAACACTCCCTCTCCGGGGTGTTCACCACCATTCTAGGATAAACAGATACATATTCTTTATCTCCTCCCATATTCCTCATCATTTTCATGAGCTGATTCTCACAAAACTGATAAGGGTCTAGAAAAAAATTAAGGACATTGCTGGGTGCCCAGCTGTTCATTGTTGCCAACTTACCATCCACAATAACACACCCAGTTTCTTCCTTTCACTTCATATTTCCGAGTTGCTGTTCCATTTCCATTTCATGACAGCTCTTCCTACCAGCAGTTCCAGTAAAAGTCCAAAACTTGCTCATCACATATGAAGTGCTTGGTGCACTGTTCCTAAGTCAGTCATGTGCCGAAACACATCCCTTAATCAGCATGCTCCAGTTTATGCTGCTTCCTGCCTGCCCAGCGACCCCAGCGAGCCTCACACGTAGGCAAGGACCAGCGGGACTCTGTTAATTCTCCAGCAGGCAGTATTTGGAAAGGCCACCCCACACTGTTTATACCGCATGCATCACATTTCAGCATCTTCTGTGTTATCCATCACGCCTAGCTTGCAGGAGCCTTGCCAAACAGAGCCCGCCATGACCCAGAGCTGGCATTTTCCCCAGTCCTCATACTACTGATTACCAGACTTGTTTGGACAAACTTGGCTACTACGTGAACTCCTTGTGTGCTGGACTCTGGTTTGCTTCGAGTTAGGCTAATCCAGCTGAAAGTCAGAGTGCTCAATTAAAGTCCTGGCTGTTTTCAGCATGCACAATTCCACCCTTCAGCAAGAGGGTGGTCGCTGTGGGTACCACCTCTCCCCTGGTCTATCTGGAGAGTGACTGCCACATCTATACATCTCCCAGATGGTGCCACTATTAAAAAAGTTCCGTGAACGTTCAGTGAAATTCAAGTAATTTTTTAAAACCACTTTATTATGTAAAGGCGTAAAGATTTCTCCCCTTTTATAGTTACAGCCTCAATAAAGAGGGTATTTTCTGAACCAGAAATATGGTATTGACTCTACTGCTTCACTTTATTTATCACATATAAGATAGTGATCCAGTAGCAATAGTTCCACCTCCAAGGCTTATTCTTAAAAGGAATCAGCTGTGTTTGAAATGCAGCTGAAACGCTGACCTAGTTTGACACTTTCTCCCACCCCAAAAATTACCAGAGCTCCTGAGTTTCAGATGTCACAAGTTACACCAATCCACTTAACAGTGAGGTGTAAGGGTTTTCCAGGGAGAGGTGGGTTTGGGGTTTTTATTCATTTCTGTGTGCCTTTGAGATCAGTGGGAGTAGGAATTTCCCTGAGCCCAGAGGTATTGTGGAACCACCAACTTCCCCACCAGTTGGTGTTGGGGTAAGGGTAGCAACCCCAGGTGAGGTGAGTGCACTGACCCTCTGGGAGCAAATGCATCTTTGTTGCCACCAAGGAGCTGAAACTGGGATCACCATAAGCCCTTGTGGGTCTCTGCAGCTGTTCTTGAACATCTTTACAATGTATGATTTAGTAATGTAGAATCACAGAATCACAGAATGGCTTGGGTTGGAAGGGACCTTTAAAGGTCATCTAGTCCAACGCCGCCCTGCCATGGGCAGGGACATCTTTCACTAGATCAGGTTGCTCAAAGCCCTGTCCAACCTGACCTTGAACACTGCCAGGGATGGGGCATCCACAATTTCTCTGGGCAACCTGTTCCAGTGTCTCACTACCCTCATCGTAACAAATTTCTTCTTTATAGCCAATCTTGACCTATCCTCTTTCAGTTTAAAAGCATTTCCCCTTGTCCTGTCACTACAGGACCTGGTAAAAAGTTTCTCTGCATGTTCTTATAAGCCTCTTATATATATTGGAAGGCCACAATAAGGTCTCCTTGGAGCCTTCTTTTCTCCAGGCCGAACAACTCCAACTCTCCCAGCCTTTCATCAAATATTTGATTTAGTATTTTCCCCTCTGCTACTACTCCTTTTCTTTGGTTTGAGTTAAAACTGAGTAATTTCAAATAAACAAACAAAAAGTCAAACAGACCCCATATAAGTGAAAATCCACAGGAATTTGCATTTGTTCAGAATTCCACACTTCTGGCCTATTTGGAGGAGGCATTCAATACTGCGTAACACCGTGTTTAACTCTGCTTTTGTCCCTGGCGGTATGATAGTACTATAATGATTTTGAACACCTTGTGGGCCACCCACAAGCAAGAGGAGCAGCAACCATGTGGCCAGCAGAATGCCTTGGATGTGATGTTTCCTTGGGGACCTAGAGGACAATAAGAAAATAGTTTGTTGGTTAGTATTTTGACTGAAATAGGTTTTGATCACTCAGAAGAGTCTGTTCTGCTTGAGAGAGAGCAATCGTCTCTGAAGCAAGAGTAACACAAACACCTAAGTAAAATGGATGAGCTGTTAAGTGCAGAAAGTACTTGAAAAGAGCCATGAGGGTAGTTAAATATTTAGATTCCTGCTCACTTTTTAAATGGATTTGACATGTCCTCATGCAACAGCTCTGACTACACTGCAGTACTCTCATATCCATTGCAAAGTTGTTCTGGAAGAATTTAAGATAAAAGAAAAAGATCTGCTGAACACAATATCTTGATGGAAAGAGGAATGCAAAATCCCACATTTCTTTTTAACTCTGATTCCTTTCCTAGCAAAAACCTTTCCTTTTGTATGTGTCCCCTTCAGCATCCCAGAAAATAGAGAGGGAATAATTACAAGGAAAAAAGTGGCTAAGTGGGAGGTATACTTTGTCTGTTGTACCCAGCACAACAAGTAAGGTCCCTAAGAGACAAGCCAATGAATGACCCTCAGAAATGAAGGGGGGAAGAATCTTTTAAAAACCTTGCAAGCGATTTATAGTAATTATAACCTCATCCATCATTAATGCCACCTTCCTATCCATTGTGTAACACTCCACTCAGGCTTCCTCCTCTTACAAAGAGAGAGTGAAACAACAGTCTTACTTCGTATCTCTGAAATTGTTATCAGAGGCAAATAATTTTGCCATGAAACTGAAGTGCAACTATAAAGCTGCTGCCTCACTGCTTTGGATCTGAAAACACAGCTGCATGGCACAAACTTAACTTGGCTCTTTATGGGACGTATTTGGAGCCTAGAAGTAACTTCTGCTGAATGCATGCAGGTTTGTTTGACTTTCAGGCCATTCTGGGTCAGCTGTGTTAGCCAAGCCCTGGAGACTGTCCCAGACTCAGGGGCATCTTGAGCTGTTTGATCCTGCCTGCTTTTCCCAGTTAAACAGAGCCCTCCCAGCTGAGTTAGTTACCCATCAAAGTACAGAAGGGAGCAGCAATGAGGAGCTGACAGTGGCTCTCTTCCCTTTCAGACAGTACTGAATCATCGCTCACATGAAAGGGCAAGAGAGGACCTTGCAGTGATGTTGATGTAATTTTCTATGACAGAATTAAAGATCTTAACCAGATGTTGTTATTAAAGAGGTGTAGCACTAGTTACAGAAAAAGAAAAAAAAAAAAAATTCCACTTCCGGTATCCATATTTCAAAAGCGATCTTGGAAAATTTACGAGAATTGAGAAGAAAGCAGCAAGAACTATTCAGAATCAGGGAAAAATGTGTCGAAGAGTAAGAGACTTTGAACATGATTCAAAAGGACTGGCTGAGCTGCCACTAGAAGAGAGGTCTTTCCTTCACCCCACGCACTATCCTCACCAGAAAAAAAAGCAGTTTTCTGCTGGATAAGTGAGCTCAGCCAGCTCTCCATCAAATCAGCAGAAGGGAGGAAATCTTTAAAAGGTATCTCAGTCCTGGTCTTCAGCTACTTGCAGAACCAACTCTCTTTTACAAAAATAACCTGCTGGGACAGAAAGAGTGACTCTAAATAAATTTCAGACTGGATCCAGGGTACATGTTTTTAACAGTGAATTAAGTAACCGTTAGGTTTCACCTGGGACTGTGGCAGATTCTTCATCACCTGAGTCTTAAAAGCAGGACCTTCTAAAATATGCTATTAGTTAAAAATGAAGTTACAGGCTTGATGTAGAAGTGATCAGATGAGGGTCTGGTTCTTTCCACACTGAGTGCTCCTCTACAGTTTCAGTCCAGAGGTGGATGAAGCTTATTACTGGCTGAAGTCATGGCTAGGTGCTGTTCATACACCGATACTTGGTCTGTAAGAGGCACATTACAGCTTCAACTAGTGACAAAGCAAAGAACTCAAGGCCATGTCAAACCCTAAAATGTATAATTTCCAAAGATCTGTGGCTTTTTTTATTTTCTTCCTTGCTCCTGAAGTATATTTTTTGCTGTCCTGTGGCAACTGTTTCTCTTCACTCTCTTGCTATGTGAGGACTGGGATGTTAAAAAGCTATTTTGAAGGAGTTTGGGGAAAAACTTCAGAAATTCACACCATTTAAAGATCAGGAACAAAGACATTTCAAAAGAAAGATGAATAATAGCCGCTAGCCTGCAATACGAGCCTTTGTAGAGGCAGCTACTCACAAAAGTCCCACAGCAGAATGAATGTATCGGTGTATTTTAAATGAAGTGGTTTTGAAGATATGGTCACAGCTGTGTGGCCTTCATTTTCCTGGGTACCAAGTGTGGGTCACAGTGGGTTACGTGATTGCTCCTGCGTATCTTGGCACATTGGGTTTTCCAGTCCTGGCCAAACTCCACCCTGGACAAGTGTTGCCTTCTTTTGCTGGCAGATCATTCAAGGGATCTTTTTGTGCAAGTGACAGCTGAAAAGCATTAAATTGTACAGTAAATCATTTAACTGGAGCCTAGAATGTGTGAACACCGAACCACAAACTCTGACAGAAGAAAATCAGAATTTATTTTGTGTTTTGAACTGTTTTAACTTTAATAGCCCAGTTTAACCACATATAACAAGCATAATCTGTTCAGTTTTCAGCAAGGTCTTCAACTGGATATTGTATACCTCTGTGGTGGTTTCCTCTAAATTATTTGAGGTTTCTTATTTGGGATTTTTGTTGTTAAAATGAATTTTATTCTCTTGAAAGGTGACAGAATGCTAGCTGGGGAAGACAAAGTCTGTCCACACCACAGTTCAGCACAGGCAGTAGCAAACCTCACACGCTTCCCCTGTTCCCACCATGCAGGAACAAAGGATGAAGAAAGACAATCTGGGATGAACAGCAAAAAAATAATGACGTTCTTCACACCCAGTCTTTAATTCTCCACATCTTGGGGAGGGTCTCCTTTTTTTCTTCTGGGTTTCAAGAAATACTTCCTTTTGACAGTTTTATTTAAATAAAAATACATTCTTATGGGGGAAAAAAAAGTTGGTTTTGACAAATCAGCATTTTCTACAAGAGCCATTTAATTGAAATCTCCTAAGTCAGTCTATTCAGAAAGTAGCCTCATCCAGCAGCCAGTCAGTTTGGCTTAGTATAAACTCATAAATGTAAGCCATATTCTGAAGTCAAAGGGGACCAAGCCAAGGAGAAAGCCAAAGGCTGAAGGAAAGCGAGCTCTTGGCAGGCAGAAGAAGACAGCTGTTAAAGGGAGACCTGCTGGGGCCATGCTGGGAGCTGGGAGCAGACACTGCTGCTGGCAGGAGGGACAACAGGCACTTACTGATTTACCCTGGCACTGAACTGCCAATTGTTATAGTCACTAACAGCTTTGCACCCAAATTCAGCCCCGCTTTTCACTTGCATAGCCATCAGAGAGAAAGCCTTGGTTTGTGGGGACATTGGTGTGATGTAGCCAGCCTAGGGCTTGGAAAGAGGTGATGGTGTTGATGCTGGAGCATCTGGCCGCCTGTTCGCCCATCAAGCTGGACTCCCCAGGACCTTCTGCTGCAGGAGGAGATACCGCACTTGCAAATGGCCAATGCTGTGCAGAGGTATCACCTTCTGTCCACGAAAGGTGCTCATGGCCATCAGGCTGCCTATCTCCTCCACTGGCCTTGCCCCCTCCAGCCACCCATCCATTTCTTGGCCGCAGCTTCTGAGTAGACAGAGACCATTCACAGTCACTGGGGTACCAAACCTCTGGGTTTAGTGACATTAGGAACCAACTTCCCAACTACAATAAAACCTACAAAAAATATACATCCCCAAGACACCACCTGAGGTAAGTGTTTCATGAGGATAACAGTGCCAATGTGACCTTGCTCTGGGGGAGTCTCTGCCTTCACCATCTCCACCTTCTTCTTGCAGCAGGACCCATTAGCATGGTGCAGTAAGCAGAGGCTTTGATTTCAGCATTACTGCTCATTTCAACAGAGCCGGGGCACACGCATCACTGTCTGTCCTTCCAGCAGCCACCCTCCAATGGACAGATGGTCAGTCCCTCTGCAGCACCGTCCACAGCACCCTGCCACCACCCTGCTAGGCTCCCAGCAGTCCTGACCTCTAGGAAGGACGCTCCAAGTGTCACCATGTTGCAGAGCAGGAGAGCAGAAGGACTTGGGGTGTGTGCATCTTTGGTCCTGCGAGGCACTTCCAGGCCACCCTGCTGCCGTCTGGGGCTCCCACAACGGTGGAGTTTCAGCCTTTTTGACTTCCAGCAGTTTGGATGCCTCCTGTGTTTGAAGCTGCTGGAACCACATCAAACAGCCACAAGCAAAGAATGCCGTCGAAGGATTTATTCAGCCTGGATATGAGTGTGGCTGATGGGAGAGAAGGGAACAACAAAGATTTCTCAGCCACCATTGTGATCTACCCATTTAAAAATAAAAAAAAAATAATAAAAAAAAGAAAGGTTCCTTTTTATTATCAAAACCATTTGGCTGAGCATTTTACTGCAGACCCTGAGCAAGTTCCAAATTGCCTGGCTTACATAAATACCTCTACCACCAGTGAGCTTTTGCAGAAGGAAAATGTTTATAAATGAGTAGTAAACCTTACTAAGTGACAATCATGAGAGACAATAAATTTTTAAAAAGCCAAGTGTCAGGCTTTTGAATCAAAATCCTACAACTGGAAATAAAATGGCAAACAAATAAGTATACTAAAGCATTACTGTAATTAAATTAGTTTCACTTTGGTACGGTAATGCATCTGTGTACAAAAAGTAATAAATTTTAACATTTTCTACTTAGAGAAGCTGATTTTTAATAACAACCATTTTTCTTAGTTCCTTTCCTTTTTTCCATGCTCTATTCCGGACTCAGGGAAGAACATCAGTCCAATATATTTTCCTCTTTAAGTTTAGTGCATGCAAGAGAGAGCAAAAGCCCAGTCCACAAGCACTTTTGCATGAACTAAATATACCCATTTTAAAAACTATCTTGTGCATTAAACCAGTGTAACTTCCCCTTCCCTCTTCCCATCTAATCCCAGTTACATCTCTTTAAACTGGGCATTTCGACTGCCTTCTCCTGCTGGTCTTTTACAAGAACAGGAGCCATCCAGGGTGATCTGGACCCTTCTGTAGGGCTTTTCACAGTCATTGGTACTGTCCCTGCTTTAGCAGTGTGTCCCATTGCCAGGTTTAAGCAACATACAGCATTTTCCCTTCCTTGCTTTTGTTCTTCCTTCTTTGCTGCCGTTACAATGGGTGCACTTAAAGGTAAGGTGTAGAGAAGATGGAGGCAGAGTCTTCCAGGAGCTGCACAGTGACACAAAAGGAAGCACCAGACATAAGCTGCAAGAAATGATATTCCAATTCAGTAAAAGGGGGGAAAAAAAGGATTTACCATGGTGATGGTCAAACACTGGACCAGATGTTCAGGGAAGGTATGGAGTCTGCATCCTTGGGGGTGTTCACACATGCCCAGACACAGCCCTGTGCAGCCTGACGCAGCTTCCGGCTGGCCTTGCTCTGAGCAGGGGTTTGGACCAGGTAATCTCCTGAGGTGCCTCCCAATCTGAATTACCCTACGATTCTGTAATGGCCCTAAATGAAGGCACACAGACAGGTACGTCTGGGATCTGTAATAAGATCACAGACAGATATGCACTGTACCTACTGTCTATGTGCTAGATCCACACATCACATGGAGATAGGTTTGAGATAACAGATAAAAATATCCATGTCAGACAAGTCCGACAGGAGCTATTCCCTCAGACCTGTTTTGGTTTTTAAAGATTCATCACAGTTCAGTTCAGTTTTTGGGATGCACAAGCATGACATATGGTGCTCAAATGAAAACTTTTTTTCCCATACCCGTACCTGAAGACACCTAGAATTTGGAACTATTTAGTCCCTTGGATGTGCATGTGCAAAAGTCATCCTTTATTGGATACCTTTGCATTTATAAACAGCATTGTAAGTTTAAGGCACAATTTGACATGATTTGCCATGCTCTGCAATAGTCATAACCTCACCTATCATTAATGACCTGCTTCATGCATGGCCATACTTTCCAAAGGCTGTAATCCTTGCGACTGCAGTTTCCTCAAGGTTTGTTGTCATCTTCCCTGCTGGACACTGGGTCAGAGCGGGAAAAGGAGGAATGTGGATGGAGACAAAACCAAGATGAGATAGTAGGGCAAAAAAATTGCCTACCCTGTATAACCCTTAAATTTTGTTTAAAAATGGAACAGGTGAAATCAAGGGCTGCTGGCTTGGCATTCTTTTTGCCTCAGGACCAAAGGAAACATCCAAGCAGGACTGTCCTTAGAAGGGGAAGAGCAGCAACAGATTAATGAGAAGACAGACAGGAACCTGAAATACCTCCCCAAACCCTCCTGCCTTTCCCTCTGACTGGGGGCCACTTACCTCTCATTTCCCCACGCGGCGCACAAAGCAAATAACCTCTCCTTGCATTCCTTTCTTTCCGCCTGGTGAGAGCCACAGTACTAAAATACCTCAGTTTCAGTTAGTATTTCATGCTAGTTTGGAAATACATCAGGGGTTTTTGTGTGTATAATATAAATACCTCCCACTGCAACTAGTCTCTGCTACTGGGAGGGGGAAAGACTGCACCAACATTGTTTTTCTGCTAAAGTACCCCTGTAGTTTCAGTTCATCCTACAAATGTGGCATTGTCTCCTAAAATTACATTACTAATTACAGCTAATACACCCAAGGCCAAATGAATGCAACTTTGATCTGAGTAGCACCCCTACGCAATCCCTCTGGCATGCAAATGGAAATTACACATCAGGGCTCAAATACAGCTTGAAAGCAAAGATGTAAGGCCAATTTATTTAGTGCCCCTAGACTAAACAAGGTGCCTATCCCAGTGCCAGATTATGATTGACTCACAAAACATTTCCCACTGAGAATGTACAACAAACTGCAATTATTACTAGTCCAGTTGGTTTTAAAAAAAAATAAATAAAAAAAAAATTAAAAGTCCATCTTCAGCTGCAATTTTGGCTGGGCTGCCTGACAGAAATCGGCTGCCAACTACAGCAGCAGAGCCGGCTGGAGGGAGTAGGTGTGGGGGTACGAAAACCAGAACAAGACAGGTTTGGAGGATGGAAAGGAACAACAGGAAGGAAGAAAAGAGAGAGAGGAGAGAACGGGAGAGAGAATATAGCTCAAAGGGGAAAAGGGAAAAAGAGAAAAGAAGAGAGGCTAAAGGAATATAAGGACACAGAAAGCAAGGACGGAAAGGAGAAAAACAGATGTGAGAAAATGAAGGAAACTGAGAAAGAAAGCAGAGTAGACAGGTCAGAAAATAAAATAGAAGGACTAGCCAAAGATAGTTCCCTTGAACACTTGCCACAGACAAGCTCACTAGGGCAAGAGTAGGAGCATGTGCTTTCAGCTTTTGGAAGGAGCCCGTTTAGGCTTCTTCTGCTGCAATCAAGCATGTGAAATCCTCATTTCTCATCTTAAACAGCTACAGGCATGAGTTCAAGAGCAGAGCTCTCCTCAGCACAGCTAGAAGAGAAAGCACTTACCACGTGGCACCTAGTCCTAGATGTTTTGTGTGCAAGCTCTGCTACGAAAACCTGTCTGAAAAAAGAGTTCGTTTAGGAAAAAAGAAATGCAGGGTCAGTAATTTAGCAGTACACTGCGACAGCACTAGAGAGCTGCAAAATAGGCATACACATTTGATTAACAGGTATGTAGCAGTTATACTCTGGGGAAAAAAAAAATCAAAGGAACAGAACTTTTTCACTGCACACGACAGAGTTACAAGACGGGGTCACAAGCCAAAACAAAAGGTTCCTTTTCACTGTCACTGAGGAAAGTCAGACATCCCAGACCTTTGGTTGATATATCAGAATAGAGCCGAGGTGGGTAAGAAAAACTGGCATTTAATTGCAAAAAAAGCGAAGTACTCTGAAACCCTTTACAGCTTCTTACTCATGTGAAGAGACACCAAAAAACGGATTTAGAAGATACAAATGTGGTCTCACATCTTTTTAAGAAAACAAAACAAACAAAGAACAATTACATCAGAAAGACTGAAGTGAACAAAACAGATAAATTCTGTTTGCCTTAGCATGGAGGGTGATACAAAGCCAATATCTTACCTTTTAACTCTGATTTACTCTTTCTTTTAATTCAAATCTTATTTCTACAATTTAACATCCACATTTAGATACACCAAGGTAAAGTCTGTGGCTCTCAAACAAAATACAGCCTTAATCCATGCAAATAGAAGAGTTATCCAAACATTGATTAAAAGGCACATAAAATTGTCATTTGCAATAAGAAAAATAATGCAGGTAGCACAAAAATCTTGATGAAATTCAAGCCGAGCAGAAGCCGTTTCAGTAGCAACCAAATGACATTTTTAAGCAGGAGTTAGGGACTAAACTTTGCAGGAGTATAAAATCCATCTGATGACTCACCCTAAGCTTATCTACTGAAATCGTGCATAAATATTCAAGGTAATTACTGCATAATCACTAAGTCATGCTGGCATGTGGGGCTCATTTTTTTTAAGAGAGATGAAAAATGTGAATTGTCTCTTCAAGCAAGAGATCAGGGCAGGAAACCCTAGGGGAAGGAATTCAGGTTCTTATTTGCATGCATTATTGTTTTCATGTTAAATCGGTCAAGCCAAGCTCACAGAGTAGGTCTGACTGCACAATAACCTGGCCTCTTTCAGTTCTTTGGAGCAGTAAGTAGGGCTTCTATCTCTTTCAGTTGCCACTCAGAACATCCTTTTCTTATAATTATTAAAAATAATAAAAAAAAACAAAACCAAAAACCACCAAAACACCAAACAGGAAATAATTTTAATACCTTACTAACAGAATTCCTGAAGCCAAAGGTTTCCTTCCATAACCTTATGTAGAATTTACAAGATCAAAGAAACCATATACCTTTAAGCCATAATCTTATAAGTCACTCTTTACAACTGTGGGTCCAGGCTCAGCAGGGCTGTGCTTGTATTAACTAGTTTTAAGGCATCCATTACAGACAGAAGGTAAGCGTATACATCAAACTTTGTCAGATGGTCTCACCTATATGATTTAAAAAAAAATTAAAAATCCCTCCCTACTTCCCTTGCTACTCTAAAAAACCTCGCTAAAAAAAGCAGCATAGGCTTTTAGCTCACTTTTTCCCCTGAAGGAAGGAAGAACCACCATAGGACTTAATGTACTAAACTGAGTCCAGCGTAGCAAAATTGAGCAATGTTGTGCTGCGCGTGTTGACTTTGCCACACACTGAAATTTTTATAAGAACCGAATGACTGTGGTGGTCACACTGGACTGAAGAGCTCTGGGTTTGGCTCTCTGCTCTCATGAAAACTTGGATAGTGAGTTTGGGCAAGGAACTCAGTAAATCTTCATTTGTAAAATGAGGATAATAATTGACTGTTACACACAGATTTGTCCATTCAGGCCTTGAACAAGCAAATCTTCAAAGCCTGTGACAGCTTATGTGCAGGCAGTCATGAAGACACCAGGTAGCTGGAAGGTCAGAATTTGACTGAAAGCTGTTTTGAGAAGCATATCCCTTCTGAAGTAAGGCACCCAGGACAACAGGACTACAACATCAATAATAAACATTGCATTCTGTGGTATTTTCCTGAGCCAAAAGCAAATGTTCCTGCAAAATATGCAATTAACAAGATGCTAAAATTGTTCTGCGGCTATGAAAGTGCTCAGAAACATGCATTTTTAGCTCTCAAATCATTTGGGTAGACTTTTCCAGGGACTGGATAAACACAGTGGTCCTGTAAGAACCATTGTCAGCTTCAGATTGGTGTGCCACCTTATTCCCACGGCTGTAAATCTCCTGAAACATTTAGATTCTCTCTCATTAACACCGGCAAAGCAGTCAAGATATTGTCATCAGATACAGCTTCACAGCTGCACAGAGCTCCCACATCCAGCCAAAGCCCAGAAAGTCTAAGAGGGGCAGGGGAGCAGCGGTGGATGATCAGGCTGTGCAGGGGTGACACAGCACATGGACCGGGTGCTGGTGGCTTCTCAGCGCCATACAAATAGCCGTGGGACCAGAGATTACAGAATGAGACGCTTCATTTCAGCTGCTGAGGAAAGAGTTAAGAGAGCACCTCAGTTTGGGGCTAGGGCTAGATGCATAACAGATTTAGGATGGGATCTGTGGAGTAAACATAGTGCTTGGCACCCAGGAGTCAAGCAGCTTACTGACTGAGAAGGATCCATGGAGCGCTACATATCCCTCCTGAGTGTAAAACTCAAGAGTAACTCAGGACATCAGAAAGATGAGGGAAAATGCTTTACTGATCCCCAGGTAAATCCTAAGCACTTGGAAAAAGCACTTGGAGTGTTTTCATGGATTTCACCTGCAGGCATCCTGTTCTGAGGCTTGCAGCCACCCAAGCTGCAGAGTTCAGCAGGCTGCACTAGGTCTTCATGCCCTCTGTGGAGGAGCTGGTCTCCAGCTCTGTGGCTAACACAGATGTCTGTGGATGCTTTTTCCACTGCCTTTTCTAAGGACTCCTATCCAATGAATGTTTCGCATAAAACACAGGACCAGTGTTAGGAAAGGAGAGAAAACCCTGGGACTGTCTCCTCCCAGTGAAGGCCCTGGTCACCAGCACACACACACTTTTCCTACGTCATTTTTTTTCTTGAATTCCTTCTTGTATCATGATCTGGCTTCACATATACATCTCTAACCTCTCAGGTGAGCACAATAACCACCACATTTTATAACAACGAGGAAGGACAGCAGCAAGCATTTTTTTGAAACAATGGGTATAAGTAGCTCTGGCATCTCAACTGAAAGTAATGGCTTTTTACCCTGTATGAATGAAACTACCTCTCGAAAACCTAAGTGATAAAAAGGTCTATGTTTGCTGCATTTAGCTTCCTGGCCAGCGTGCTAGCTATTGTAGCTCTTTTTCTGAAGGTCCTGGACATCTTAGATGTTTAGATCAAAGCTTAGCTTTGTTCATGGCTGTAGTCATACACCCAGAACTGCCTGGTGCCAGGCTGGAAGTCCCAGAAGGTTCTCAGGGAATGATCCAATGCAAAGTCCTGCTAAGCCACACATAAACTCCTTTTAAAACCCAGCTATTGTTCCAGCACATAATTCATCTTTTTGTTACCCCTTTTTGTATCTATCTGGAGATTCCTGAGAATAATGCTTCTAGAAAAGAAAGAGCAGAAGTTCCAAATTTTCTCCAAGTCCCTGGGAATTTCTCCTGTAATTTAGTTCTTCCTCTAGGGTGAGAAGTCCCTCTCTGCTCATATGTGCACATGATAAACATATGGATGGCTAGGGAAAAGGGCTTAGCTTTCCTTCCTCTTAAATCACTTTTTCAGTGGTCTTTTCACAGCACATAAAGAAGTTTATTTTTATCTCCCCTTTAAAACTCAAATCTAGTGGGACATCATGCAAAGACACAGCTTTGCTAAAAAAATGGTGGAAAGCGTTTCTCTCTGGAGAAGAAAGCTATGCACATAACAGTTTTCTTCCCTCTCTCCCCCACCCCTTCCAATCTATACCAATTACTCAGTCCCAGAAAACACCAAGACTTTTACTTGGTTGCTCTTGGTTCCCACTTGATCCAGGTCCTGTCAGCCATTTCCTGACAACTGCCTTGCAAAGGGCCACCTGGCCCAGCTGTGGCCAATTTGACAACTAATAACCAACCAAAAGAGTTACAGCAGCTTGATAAGAATCATTCATGACTACTAGGCTCTACAACAGACCCAGCTGCACCAAGCCCTTTCCTACAACAAGAGTGTTTTAGAAGGCCGTTCAAATATAAACAAGTTCTCCCTTGGGCACAAAAGCTGTAGAACAGATTCTGCCCTCCACTGCCTGCATGGGTTTTGGACAAAAAGAGACTTGATGATGGCTCCCTGTGACCATTTTCAGGAGGTGACATAAGCTGAGGTGGGATACATCCCTGAACTGGGAAAGGGCAGAAGAAATTAGAGGTCTCCAGGTGGGCATGCCTGGGAAGAGAGGAAAAGGGCATTTCTGAAGTACCATGGCAGCACATTACATGTAGGTAAGATATTTTTTTCTCTGTTAAACTAGCTGTGTCCAAATTACTCCCATTCTCAGTGGAGAACATAGCAATAGATACTAGATTTTTTCACTTCTTTTTTTTTTTCCTTTATGAGCGGAAACAATTCTACAAAAATCTTTCAAACTTCAAAGTTAATGCAACAACTCCTGCTTTGGCTTTGTGATTAAGACGTGGGAGAAACAGGGTCATGACTAAGAGGCAGAGTGTTTGCAAGGGTCGCAAAGCGATGCTATGTGGATGGCCATGCAGGGGGAATTAGGGAAGTAGCTGTTTGTGAAAGGTTCAAACCTGCTTGAGGACTAGGCAGGAAATATTTCAAGAAACCTGTGATTGTAGATCCTTGGTTCATTTTCAAATCATCCCAAATTTTTTAAATACATTTTGTAATTAGGCTTTTTCCCTTAAAAAAAGAAAAAATAAAAAAATAACTTGTTACCTGCAGCAGTGGCTCTTGCTGATAGCACGCAGGAGAGAGAAGACATGTTCCTTGCCTAGGGCTAAATGAGGTTGAAACATCTAATAGCGGCAGCAGTGCTTCTTTTATAAATAATGATCAAATTTTGAAGGTGTGGCAGCTCAAGCTTTTTATCAGCAATTGTGAGGGGTTTTTTTCCACCTTTGCAAAGCTAACATTACTTTTTATAGCTGCAGCTGCTGAGTTAGCACAGTAGCTAAGCATTAGTGTCTGGCACGGAGGTGCTGGTAACAAGAAGATGCACCCATTTGGTCTGTTTATTTTGAAAGCTTCCTCATTATTTTTGTTTTTGTGGGTTCAAGTACTGTAGGCCTGTCAGGAGATAAAGAGGCCTTTCCTGGCTGCTGAAGCCAGTCTCCAACATCTGCCCTGTCCAGAGGGAAGGAAAGCTATGCTAAAGGAAGAAAAAAAAGCCACCACAATTGGTAGCTATTTGCTAGTATGTTTAGGCAATGAGATCAGAGTGGTCAAACTGAAGAAAAGTTTGCTCAGTTCTGATTAAGAGAACCAAAAAAGCTTCTGGCACATAGGTTTTCATCTTACAGTAAATCAAAGGAGTGTCTCATGAACAAAGCCCTTTTCATATTTTACAAACTATAAAACACTCCAGTGGGTGTTTACTTGTAAATGACAAAAGGAATGACACGCAGATTTTGCAGTACATTGGAAAACACTGGTCAGAAGTTAGTTTATATTTAAAAGCAACTATTGTAAACTCGATTGTATAACATGCTGATCTTTAACAGCAAACATCTGCTTTTTCCTCTTAGACATGTATTTTCCCACTTTTCTTCTAACAAAATGTTTTGAATACTGGGTAGCAAAAGCATCTCCATGCCATGTTCAATCTGCATGCACATAAAGTCAATGTGTGTGCATTTTCCAGGGACATTTCATGAAAGTTCATGTGCTTTTACAACCAACAGCATACCCCAGAGCTGAGAGATATGTCTGCCACACAGTGCAGGTAAACAGAGCTTCATTTTCATGTCTGTGCTTCAAAAGGCTATTCTCTAAACCATTCCAAGTTCTCTGTAACCTTTGGAATATTGTCTACAATGGAAAAATGATGAGAAACATTTGCTTCCAGACCTGACTCTCTAAGGCTGAAAATCAACAGCACACATTGATTGCAGGCAAAAGTCACCAGCCAGGACGTGCACTGGAAGGACATTGCCACTGGGTTGCATATCTGAAGACCAAAGGTTTAAATGTCCATAATTAGCAAATGCTCTTGTCACCTTTTATGATGGTGATGGTAGGTTCAAAACTCTAATTAATCTGACAAGCCCCACTGAAACCTGAAAAATAGAGCAAAGCCCAAGTAGGGCTTTCCTTCCCATAATTAGGTCAAGAACCTGGAGCTATCTATCTGATGGGTATAATCGTGGTAAGTCTTTCAATTAAAAATAAAAAAGTAAACACAACACAAAGAAACTGTCGGGAAATCACCCTTTGCAAATATTACTTGGCTCCTTTACCAACCATTCCTGATTTCAGCTGGATGTATTCAGGCTGCATTAGGATTAAGACACAGTGTTCGGAAGAGAAATCTGCAGCAGCTCTTCAGCAGCTGTGGGAGCTTGGAACATTGGAAAAGCAACATGTTTAGTCCTTGAGGGAAAGAGGAGGAGGAGGAGGTGCCTCATGTTACTCAACAGTGATGTGAATGGATGAGTAGATGATGTGGCCAGGGGAGGCCCTTACAGCCACCAGCCACAGGAATGGCTGCAGGCAGGGCTCTCCGCAGCTTGGTGCCCCATGCCAGGTCGGTTTGGGCATTGCACTGAAAATAAGAAAACAGTGGCATCCCTACTGACTTCTCTCTGGTAGGAGGACAAGGAACAAATGTGACTGCCATCAGTAGATGGTAGGTCTCATCTCAGTTGATGTTAGGGAGTGAATTAAATTTGTGGTGGTCGCCACGTGTTCCTTCTCTTGTCAGTGGAACCCATTGCTGGAATGACTGCTCTGTTTGTTTGTTTGTTTAGGATGGGGAGAATCATGCTGTGGAAATGCCTGTTTCTCTCCTTTAATTAGAGATGGCTTCTAGAAGACTTTCTCAGCTACAAACATCTACACTGGGCAGATGAGATTTTTCTGAAGCAAACAGTCAGGAAGAACAAACTCAGAGCACTTGGGTGACTTGGCTAGGAACCTAACCATATCTTTCCAGCAGGTATGAATCACATGGCTGGGGAAGGCTCAGATATTTCTGGGAAACAACATGTTTTGGGTTTTACTTAAAAACAAGTAGCAAAAGGGTCATTAAACAACACTTATTGTCTGGTCTGCATCATCAGCAGTGTCTGCAATGTCATTCACCCCAGCAGTCCCATCCTCTAATGGAGACACCAAATGGTGCCAGTAGTGGAATAGGCACAAAATTAAGGCAAAGGGATTGATGGAAGGACAGACCTGGGAGCTGCTGGTGTGCATGGTAGCTGAGGAGGCAGAGTACTCTTGGATAAGGCCTTGGAGCAGGGGGGCTTCCATCTGCTTCCAGCAACTGCCTAAACTACACTTCTCTGCAGTACATGCCATGTAAAAACAGCTAGGTGAGAAGGACGGTGGAGATAAAACATCCTGCTTGATGGTGTGTTCCTAAAGCGCTGCACTGTGGAAGGGGGCTGTGAAGAGGCGGAAAGAAGAGCTACAGGATGATGGGACTAAGATCAAATAAGGAGGGAGAGGACTTTCCTCTTCTCCTGCCAACCCTATAGCTGGGAGGTTTTCTCCTCTCATCTTCAAGACAAGGGTTGCAGAAGGGCTGCATCCTGCAGGTGCCCTGTTATGCTTTCACCTCCTCAGACAAAAAAAGTTCTTGCCTTTCAAAGGTGTGGGTGCCTCAAGATGCAGGAAGGCACATTTTGCAAATCTACCTAGGCATTTTGCTCCCACTGCCTGCCTGCTTACATAGCTCCTTAACATCTTTAAAAACCTGACCCCACAGGAATTAAATCTTTTTTTAAGGCTTAAGATCTTGTCAATCTGCTAGATGGATCAGCTGATACTAGCTCATATGCCCAGAGCTGTGGCAATATTGAATAAAATAAGTTAGATGCAAAACTAAGGGCATGGCTTTTTTTCAAAGGAGACATGGCACTGAAATCTGTCATCCAAAGCTGGAACTCAGGAAAAGTCCAAAAAGACAGAAAAATTTCTATCCTTCTGCAGAAAACCCACTGCCTTTTCAGGCATTTCTTCAATCAGAGATTCCTTTGAACAAAAAACAGGGTGGGTTTCCAGTAGGATAAATGCACCTAATCCTTGTTATTTATAGATAGCCACACAGCAACAGCTCAAATATTGGGGGCTGACCAAGATTTAATAGATATAACCAAGTTCTAGGGACAATTAGACATTTAATTTTCTGTAGAAATCTGAAGTTAAGCAGCTAAACACATATGTGGACCTGGCACAGAGGTATGTAAAGAGTTTCCTTATCTGGGTAAAAATCCTGAGGGTCTCCAGTAGATTATAAAGCAGCCTCAAGCTTCCAAGCTGATGCTGTGTACTGCACTGGCCTTTGCTCAACCCCATGGCCAGGAAACTTTAAGGCAAGAGAGTTACCTAAACAGAAGTGTCCTTCTGACTCACAAGACTTGACAAACAAAGCCTGAAGATGTTACAAACCATGAAAAGCATACCTGAGGAACCTAAGTTAGATAACTCCACTGGAGCAACCTCAGTGTGCTAACACATTTATTCTTACAACAGCCCTTCAGAAGTTGAAAAAAAAACAAACTATTATTCCCATTTATGCAGAGGAGGCAAGGCAAGGCAAAGGGACTTTCTGCTATACTGACTCTTGAGACACTGTGTGAAGAGCCTGGTCTGCTTTGGCACCCTCTGTAGTCAGTGAACAGCGAAGTATCTTACAGCTAGATCACCTGAACTAATCTTGCCTTGGTGTTTGGAAGTACCTATCTCTCTTCATCAGCAATGCTGAGGGTTGGACAAAGAACCACTTGAGTTACCACTAGAAATTTTATAAGGTCACGTTCCTCTTTGTTGCATTTCATTCAGGCCAGATTCTGTGGCAAATCACTCAGTCACTTTGTTCACCAGCATTAGGCAGCACATTAACTGCTGAGCCATCCTTGCTTTCCAGAGAGAAGCTCACCCAGGGCAATATGAATGTAGAGTGACAGGGTTCACTAAAGCTGCACTTTTTAGGAGGCAAAACCAGGATGTATCTAGAGATGTTTCTCAGAGAATTAAGTTTCTATTAGCTCTAATGTTGCATCACAGAGAAATCGGCCACAGCATGGGGCACAGTAGATGCAAACCTCACCTGTACAGGTTTTCCAGATCTGTTTTCTCTGAGTAATGTCAGCTGTTATACTTCTTTCTAGTGGGTTTTTCTGATGACACTAAACCTTGAGATTTTCTTATTCCCAGCAGAAAAACTCTAAATCTTATCTCTTCATTTGCAAGTATTTTTTAAGATAAAGTGATAACTAAATGTACATTACCCTGAGCTCTGACGGGATATTCTTAATCTAATCACTGACCATTGATGTCAGTGAAAGCCTATGTCTATCAGCAAGATTAGACACTGCTAAGCAGATGACATGGTTAGCCTGAAATGTAACTGTGACCCTGCCATTCACGTTAGCATACTTGTGCCAGTAGCTTGTGTGGTCTTGACAGAGAGGTATCTGAGCCCATAGGTTTAAGATTAAAATACCATTTTTAGCTGTAGTGCCCCAGATGAGACTGAGACTGTGTTAAGTGATGTGCAAACACATAGTCAAAGAATTGATGTCTGAAGTCCATGACAGCATGCTGTGAACCTGAAAAAAGTGTGAAACAGCTTTCTTCTAGCTCATGTGCCCCACAGAAACCACACTATGGAGAAAATTTTACACCTGGGTCTCATCTTGACTTAGCCGACATGCAGATGGGGTACCTACCTAAACTGAAGTTAAGAAGTGGTCTAAAGTCATCAATTTAGATGGAGCAAGAAAATCCCTTCTCAGATGAAGGTGCTCACTAACCCAGCCACCAAAGCTCTTTGACTCTGCAGACTGACCCGCTTCATGTCTTCCTCTGTGAGGACCCAGCTCATCAGTCTTATTTTAGTGCTGCATCCTGATGTCTTCTTGCATCTGTGCTGTACCGGTGCATGATCCTGACTGCTCTCCCTCCTTCCACAACGTGCAGGGTTCAGCTATAATGTTAATGTAATAAGACTACTGTCATTAGCACAAGTTATTTGTTGCTACTTGTTATGGAAAAAGCCCAGTAGCTAAACATAGCTTGAAAGTTTGAACAACTTGTTTGTGAATAGAGAGAACTGTAAATATGTAAACAAAGAACAGGATAAAATATGTGATCACAAAGGTTAATTCTAAAAAAGTTTCTTGCTCTCGCTTGACTTTCTAGGTGACCACCAGATTGAAGAGTACATGTTGTAACATTTAGAAAACATACACTGGGGATGGAGAAGGTTTTCCATTTGTTTGTTCTGTCTGTTAAAATTATACTGTGGTTTCTGAATCATAAATCATGGAGTGGAGCTGGAGCTGTATTAGCTGTACTACACAACCTCCCTCCTGCACGTAAACTCCCTTTAAGCCATTTGTACCCTATGTTGGAGTTAATATGTCCACCTGCGTATTCTCCAGTCAGTAAACACAGAGCAGGTGAAACTAGGAGGAAATTTAAATGAGATCAAAAGATATCTTCAAAAGAAGGGCTTAAGCCATCTGGAATCCTTCAGAGCTCCCAGTCACATGAACAAGACCTGCTGGCATCCTAAGTGCAATTGCTTCCCTTTCTTCTGGAGCTGGAGGGAGTTCAAATGAACATTGGGCTAAAAGTTGGCACTTTCTTTGTGAGCAGGCTCATTGTTTAGAGAGGTGAGGTCAAGCACAGATTCCAAGGATGCCCGGATTCAGACCCTGAAAGGCTGCTGCTTATGTATAGGGAGCTCTTCAACACAGAAAAAAGTGGATTACTCCCTGTTTTTCCACTGTTCCTTAATACACTTTGACTTGTTCTACCTCTTTCTTTAACTGAAGCAGAACAAATCTAGGAAGGCCACAGGAAAATTTGTTTGGCTTTTTGTCTGGAAAGTCTCTTTATTTAAAAGAAGCAAAATAAACAAAATAAGCCCCAAGCCTTTGATTTCAGAGAAACTGGTCTGGCTACATGGTAAGTAAAGAAGCTCTGGACTGCCCTGCTATGATTGGAATAAAGCGTGAAATTCCATGACAGAATGAACAGGGACAGAATGAACAGGCTTAGAAATCTAAAGTAAACAAATACGCATCTTTAGTCCTAAAGTCAAAACTGCAATTACAGGGAGCCATGTACTTCAAACAAACATCCAACAACGTTTACATATTGGGAAGGAACACTGTGCTCCTCTCGTCCCCAGGCTTTCAAAACAGAGTTGGCAAAGGGATGCTTAATGCAACATAATTAACACATTAAAAAATGGCTTCAGCTTTATCCTTTAGGTGATCTGAATGTCTCGAACTTTGTCTCGAACACTGCATTCAGAAAGATGCTCTCTTGGGAAACATGGACACTTCATTACAGAAGCTCCTGGGCACTTATTCCATGGGGTGCTTTTTATTTTGTGGAAGGAGCAGGACAGGTCACAGAAGTCTTGGATAGAAGGGGAACTGGCTGTTCCTGATGGACTGCCAAAGGATGGCAAGGGGATTTTCAAGCATTTTTGTCTTTTTACCCAGCTGCTGAGACACACAAATCTAAGATAGATCTTCTTAGGTACTTCTATGTTGAATTTCAACTAATCTGAATGGGACTGCATTTGCCCTAAAATTTACCCCTCTGTTGTGCTACCTGAAAGCAAGACACCCCCTCTTCACCCTCCATGTGCATCTCAGAGATACCCCAAGCTAGTATATCCCTAAGCTATGGCCAGGAGAAGCATAGCTGGGTCTGTATCCATGCAGCCAGTGCCTTCAAGACCTACCACAGTGCTTGGTGATGGCAGTACATGGCTAACACTGAATCCAACATTGTGCTCCAAAAGGCAGCGCAGAACACAGAGGTATCATGACAGTGTGGGCATGCAGAACAGGGTCCCGAAATACAGGCCTCCAGCCTGCTCCTAAGGAGAGTGTAGATGTAGTCTTTAGTCTGTATTTATTTTGGCCTTGGTATGTAGAGGCTGATATTTGCATGGGATATTAGAAAATATTTCTTTACAACAGCGTCTCTGAGACCACATTTTGGAAGAGCTCATAAAGCAAAGTAAAAAAATTCTTTCATGTCTTCAGGAGAGACTTATGTACACACATTTCTATCATAACTGAAGCCCACAATAACCTGTGTGTGTTGAGCAGTGTTTCATAGTCTAGGAAGTAATAATTTTAGTTTTAGAAACCCAGGAAGACTGTATCAGCCACACACATTCCTGGAAAACAGATACCTTCCTCTTCAGAATGCATGTTATAAATCCAGATAGACTTTCACTAGAGCACACAAACATATCCTTCAACAGCAGGCTGAATTTAAAAAAAAAAAACTTGCTGCTTTAAAATGCCTCCTATTCTGCAGGACTCATTTTTGGTTTTAAATAGAAAAGCTATATGCATTAGTGGCGTTCAGCTGGCAGTTCAGAAATTGTCTTGCTGAAAACAAAGAACTTGCTAGAAAAGCAAGTCCTTCAGCAAGTTCTCTAGTTCCCACTATTAAAAGCATGGATATGTACAAGTAATTGTAAAAAGACTACATCTTCTGATGTTCTGTAAAAGATAAAATAGTAAAAATTCAGTATTAAAGGGGGAATAAACAACATTTGGGTTAATAAACAAGGAGCCTGTGAAGCAGTGGAGTTCTTGTGGCGGGAGCAATCAGACATAGCTGGGTGGAAACTGTAACAGGTAAAATGTATTTGAGCAAGGCCAAGGCTAGATGCTGTAGGTGGAACCCAAACACTAGTGTCAGTCATGCATCGATTCTTTAGTGCTCTTTTGCTCACAGGGACATAACAGTCCTTTCTTTTCTGGCACTTTAATATTTTTAACTTCAATTTTTAATGTTAAGAAAGTTATAAAATTTTATTCTCTACTTTTTGTCATGAGAGGAGGATGTCCATGGGTTGCAGCTCAGATTTCACCGCCACATGAGAGATTCACCCTTCATCCAGTCTGAGGTGGGCGGGAAGGAAACGAAAGAATGAGGTCAGGGAAGTAGAAGAGATGCAAGTCTGAGAAGCACGAGGTAGTCTTAAGATTCCACCTGAGTGAAAGGTGCTCTTAGGATCCTTAGGGGGCATGGACCCTACAGAAAAAACAGAAGAGTGGGATGCCAGCTAAAGGGATACAGGAGGTTATTTTGTAATTGTTTGGACACTGACACCTCGGACAGGGCAGGTTTCACCCTGGATGTGCAACTAATCCCCTCCCTTTTCTGAAGTGGATATATAGAAAACTTGGTTTCTGAAAACCCAAGAGAGAAAATTAACTCAGACACTCTGCCAAAGATCACTTAGACTGGCTCTCCCCACTCCATGGGCTCACAGCCAAACAGCCCAGTGTTTCAGAAAAAGAAGCTGCTCTTCCCCTTTTTTTCCCCACTCTTCTTCTGTCCCTGGACAGATGCTGCATGTACCGATTCTCACTAGGTTTGGTGCTTGTTTCACTGATCTGTGATCTTAGTTAACTTACTAATGCAGCTAAAAAACAGTGTGTTTGCTGGGTTAGTGAGTTGTTGCAATTCACAGATGTGTCTGTTAGATTCCAGGGTGAATGCTAAAGAGGGGTAAACAGACAAACAAGAGAAGAATGAGACAGACATACAGAATCATAGAAGGGCTGAGGTTGGAAGGGACCTCTGGAGGTCATCTGGTCCAACCCCCCTGCTCAAGCAGGGCCACCTACAGCTGGTTGTCCAAGACCATGTCCAAATGGCTTCTGATTATCTCTAAGGATGGAGACTCCACAACCTCCCTGGGCAACCTGTGCCAGTGCTTGGTCAACCTTGCAGTAAAAAAGTGTTTCCTGATGTTCAGATGGAGCCTTCTGTGTTTTAATTTGTGCCCATTACCTCTTGTCCTGTCACTGGGCAACACTGAAAAGAGGCTGACTCTATCCTCTATGTACCCTCCCTTCAGGTATTTATATACATTGCTGTCATCCCCCGTGAGCCTTCTTGTCTCTAAAGCATTGGGTTGTCCCCAGCCGGCAGCCAAGCACCCACACAGCCACTTGCTCACTCCTCTCTCCCAAGGGATGAGGAGAATACAGAAGGAAGACAAGAAGACTTTTGGATCAAGATAAAGGCAGTTTGACAGTGAAAGCACAAGCTGCATGCCCAAGCAAAGCAAAATAAGGACTTTATTCACTACGTCCCATCAGCCTCCTGCTGGTAAGCAGGGCCTTGGCATGTACGATGGTTACCTGGGAAGACAAACACCATAGCCATGAACATCACTGCTTCTTCCTCCTTTCCTTGACCTCTTATTGAGGAGCATGACATTGTATGGTAGGGAATATCCCTGTGGCCAGTCTGGGGATCTGTCCCTGCTGTCCTGTCCCAGCTGTGCCCTCTCCCAATGTCTTGCCCACCCCCAGCCTACTGGCTGTGGGGGCAGAGTGGGAGAAAAAGCAAGCCGTGACACTGGGCAAGCACTGCTCAGCAGTAGCCAAAACACTGCTGTGTTATCAACACTAATTTAGACACAAATCCAAAACACAGCACCACAGGGGCTGCTATGAAGAAAACTAACTCCATCCCAGCCAGAGCCAGTACAGATGAACAGTCTCCGCTCTCTCAGCCTTTCCTCATGGGGGAATAGATGCTCCAAACATCTTTGTGGCCCTTCGCTGGACTCTCTCTAGTATGTCCATGTCTCTCTTGCACAGGGGAGCCGAGGACTGGACCCAGCACTCCAGGTGTGTCACATCAGTGCTGAGCAGAGGGGAAGCATCACCTGTCTCAACTAGTGGTCAATGCTTTACCTAATGTGGCCCAGGAGGCTGTTGGTCGTCTTTGCCACAAGGGCACATTGCTGCCTTGTGGTCAACTTCGTGTCCACCAGCTCCTTTTCTGCAAAGCTACTTTGCAGCTGGTCAGCCCCCAGCCCAGATTCTGTAAAACAGCCACCCAAGGTGGCCTAACAAGAGACACGGTACTCCAGTTATGTATCTAGTGGGAGGGCTCATAATTTTCAAACAAAAGACAAAAAATAACTGTTCCAGATACCTTGCTGGATACTTTCTGCATATGAGGAGGTGGTGACTGTGTGTAAAAATGGAAACTTATTCACAGTTTCTGTTAAGGATGTAGAGAGCAGACTTACAGCTCCTGGCTAGACGCTGTATCCACAGAGGATTCAACCTACCAGTAGCACTAAGGTTCTCTCCCTTTTGATAACTTCACAGGATTTCTGCCAGTTAGAGATCCTAGAAATCAACCTCTTTGTGCCTAGCATGTTTTGCTTTGTACAAGCTAATTCAGAGACCTACAAAAGTATATGAGGCTTTGTTGGCTATTGAAAAACTTTATGTTTGGTTTTCATGAGGTGTGGATGGTTAGAAAATATTTTATATTGTGTCTAATTGACACCATGTCCATGGCAAAAGAACTCAAGTTTTGGAGGTCTGAGGTTTGAAAGATGATTGACTCCTATAGCACCTATCAACAATATTCAGGAAGGACAAAAACAAGGGTTTCAATGTTCTCATGCTGCAAATATGAGGTTTTTCCTTAATTTCTGAGAATTATAGCCAACATCTGAGTTCAAGTATTACTTCCAACATGGGAAGGATTTATATTAAGTCCTCCTGTTGACACAGAGGCCATTCACAGAAGTAGGAGGTAGTGGTAGTTTAGGAGCCAGCTATCATTATTTCATTACCTTTGCTCTGTGTAACTAGAACAGCGTCCAAACCAGTAGACTATATATGTCCTTGGAGCTTGAAAACTTTCTACCAAGCTGAAAACAATTGTCTGAAGTCAGTTGGGAGATGACTTGAAAAACAAAAATGTTAATTAGGAGATATTTAAGAATATTTCACTAGATGCTAAGAAAGCCACAATACCACAATTGGGAAAGAAGGCTGTGCTGGTTGCAAAATAACCTGACTTAGAAGGAGAGCAAAATAAGCTAAAAACTTTTTTTTTTTTTTTTTTTAAAGAAGAAATGAATGAAACGATCAATTGATAGCAGTGAATACAGATTAGGAAGTACCAAGTGTAAAAACCTAATAAGAGAAACAAAGGCACACAGGTAGAATTTTATGGCTGGCGTGACTAAGAACAAAAAAGGACTTTCCTTAATAGACCAAAACAGAAAAGAAGCCTAACCATGGTGCTGGTTTATTACTGAAGAGAAGTGGTGGTGTTGCTGCTGTAGAGGACAGTGATTTATTCTGTATTTGGGAAGAGACCCTGTGAAGAGCAACAGTTTCCCAACTCCTTCACAAACACATTTGACCTTGAAGACTTAAATTCTCCCATATCTAGACTTTAATCTTCCCATATCTTTTCTTGTCTCTGTTTTTCCTTTCTACATGAGTCTTTTCCACTTTCTACCTCAGTCTTGTGTCATAGGCTGACAGGAAAGCAAAACACAAGGCTAACTCCGTGCCTTACTCATGGAGCCTTCATATAACTTTCCTGCCTTCAGAAGACTAAGTTTAGCCAGCACTCTTTCAAAAGAAAGCTAAGACCTTGGCAAGTGTCTGCTGACATCATTTCTTGCCCAGCTTCAAGTGATGCCAGGAGAGCCACTAGAGCTCCCCAGATCCATTTGTCCTTCCCCTGACTGTGTGGGATGTATATCCCCCTTTGGAGAAAGTACTGTAATTAATGCTAATCCACAGGTTAGCAAAAAACAGATCCTACTGCAATTTTTTAGATCTCAAGGCTGCAAGGTCACAATATTGCTTTATATTACTAACGGCTGGTTAAGGTGTCATACCAGTGCCAAGGGAACATGGCAGTGCATAAGTGAATTAGAAAGTGGATAAATTAGGTGTAAATGAAGGTGGAAGAATCTCTCTCAAATGACTGTCCAGTACAGCAACGTCCTGTACTCAACCCCACTCCAGTTAACGTTTTTTCAGCAACAACTAAAAAAAAGAAAATGGCAGACACAGAGTCTCAGAAACCACACAGACACCAAGAGGTATTATCTGAGTCCCATGGGCAGTAGCCAGATCTTATCTCCTCTGCCAGTTGGTGTTGTGGGTACCGCTCCTGCCCACAAAATCCTGTAGGAATCTACATTTCCAAATCTCCTAAACCCCAAGTTCCTCATTTCTGTGGCACAGAACAATTCACAGGGCAGATAAGGGGAAAAAAGCCTGTTTGACTGATGGGATGGGACCTGCCCAGGACACATCCACAGGGATGGACTTCATGCAGAAGTTCCCTCAGCAGAGAGCACAGGTTTGAACCTAGCTTCTTGCACCTTATAAGATTGCACCCTACAGCTGGGGCACAGGCTGCTCTGAAGTGGGCTTCTCTCAGCCTCTCCTGTTGAAAGAGTTTCTGTTTGCTTAAATTAATTACTTATCTGTTTGGACAGGACTAAAGCCATGGAAATTCAGAGATGAACTGTGAGAATAACTAAAGGCTATCTGCAGTTAAATTAAGGCAGGGAAAGCTGAAATTATATGTACATACCTACATAGGTACATCTGCTATTGGAAGGTGCTTCTCTGAGATGATGTTAAGGATTTCCATTTAAATACATTCAGAAAATAAGGCCCACCATCCCATTAGCACGGCTGCCATCATCTGAAGGGATTGTCCATCCCAGGAAATGAGGCTTTGCACAAGAACAGGGCTGGCTGGATTTCCCCCTGTAGTCTGCTGTAGTTCAAAGGGGGAGGCCTTATGACTATGTTAGACACGGAATCAGACAAAATTATTACAATGGTCTATTCTACTCTTATCACATATGGTGGAGGATAACAAACAATTCACTTACTGTTACCTCTCACTGAAGTCACTCCCCACATTTTTGTTTAACATTTTGTAGATTTGTAGGCTCCTACATAATTTACACAGAAGTATTCCCAACTATTCTCAGCTTTCCCAGGCAATCTCCCTTCCCTGCTCTCTCTGACTTTCCCACTTGTTCTTCCAAGGAAAAAGTCCTTCATCCATTTTTTTGTTAAGGCTTTGAAATTCAGAAAGAGCAGATAAAAGAAAAAATATTCTTCAGTTTGGATTGAACCAACCAGAAAACTGAGCAGAGCTTTGTCAGGACTATTGGACACTTTAAACAGATGACTTTGCTGAGACTCAGGGTGCCAAGAAAAGTGAATAACATGGCTGTCTGTTTCCTTTTCAGTTGTCTAGGGTGGATTTGTAAATCACCAAATGTAATAAAGAAAGCATTTCTGAAATTTTGGAGGGAAGAAAGGAAGGATAACTATCAAGACAAACTAGTTATTTACACTTTCGCAACAGCAAAGGTGTTCAAAGCAGTTAACCTGGATTGAACACACAAAATGATTGCTGCTTTAAACTCACAAAACCACAGCCCACAGAAAAAATCCAGATCAGCTATGCTAGGAACAAAATGGCAAAATCTCAGAGAATGGTAAGCACCACCCCAGAAATACATGGACTACATGAACTCTGCTGACACATAGCAGGGACCCAGTAAGGACCCTTCTTTGAAAAGGGTCTTGGGCTGACAGTCATTGGGTGATATTTTTGGTGGGAGAGAAAAATTTTTAATGGCTTCCTACCTTCTGGCACCTTCTCAACCGTTGTTTGCTGCAGCGGAAGTTGCCTCTCCTCAAGAATGAAAAATTTGGCTGGTTTTTAAAACCTTAGAGATGGAATGTAAGAGAAGTCAGTCAATAAACCACATGGCTAAGCCTGACTTCTCCCTTTTCAGTTACAGATGGACTTACTAATGTGGAAATGTCATGACTACATAACAGCCACCATGCTCATTAACATTTAACAAAGAGTGAATTATATTTAACAAACTGTAATTTATGCCATTGGCATAATTTCCGTAGTCTCAAGGACATTGAAAGCATGAAGAAAAATTCTCTTATTAATTTCATATGATGATCCCTACTCAAGTACTCTCCTTTTCTACCATGCCTGAAATTCCCCTTGAAATCATCAGGGAATATCTGCTTCATAAGAGACATAGTCAAAACCTCAGGCCAAAATCTGTATCCTCTGGTGGACAATTCATCAGAGACAAGTTTACCCTTAAGTCCTCAAATATCCCAATCTTCCTATGACTACGGTTTTATGACAAGGAAAGACCTTCATTTGTTCCAATGAAGAACTTTCAACTGAATTTTAAAGAAAAAGTGGAAATATTACCAAAAAGAAGCACTATGGGGATGCAAAAGTGTCTAAGCTGAGGGAAATTAGTTAAAGCTAGAAAAGAAATAAACCTGAAAATTCCATATTTAGAAAATTGCACACAATATACATGTCAAAGGGCAGGGATTAGAACAACAGATTTGTGCCAAGACATGCTCAGGAGAAATAAGTTTGTTCACAGATACAGGACCATCCAGATACTGTGAAATGGTGAAAGATTATAACTAAAATGCCAGAAGCATGACTGAATGCAGAACTCCCAGGGATAGGGCACATCTTACCAAAAACTAAATTATGTGTTTTTCAAAAGTAAATAAACTTATATAAAATTGATAGTTCCAGCTTTAGAACCCAAGCAACAAAATGTATAATTAATCAGACACTGGAAAGAACAAAATCCCACAGTTATTACAAAATTGTAAAAGTCTCTGAAAGACACTGCCACTTATGGACACTAGAGGTTACCGTCTTGTACCCAAGAGGAATCTTTTTTTGTTTTGAATTGGTTGTTTTTGAAGAAAAGAAACAATTTTTATAGTTGTATCTGAGCATGGAGATGACGGTGGTTGGGTTCAGCTTCTTGTTGGCTTTGGCTTACTCTGCAGTACTGAGCAAGTCAATTAACTTCACTATGCCTGTGTCTCTCAAATGTTAAAACATCAGTAGCTTCTAGCTGTGCAACCTTCAGAGTGTACGGCAAAATCTTTGGTTGTCGTCTACTGTTAATATCAGGCTTGCCATAATGAAATGCCAATTTTGTTGATCCTTCTTGATGCCCTAGAATACTATAGCTAGAGCAATAACAGTAAGGATAGTGATCATGGTATACAGAGATCTACACTCTCTTCAGCTGCGCAATTCATTCCTTAACAAGACAAACAAACAAATGACTATTCAATTTATTTTTTTTTTTTTACCTTTAGAGTAGCTGAGGTAATACTAATAACCATGAGTAACCCACTCAGTAATGACTGCCAGTGATTAAAAAGACCCTGAAACAACCTTCCTAGCAGATAACCCTCCAGGAATATCTGTCTCTACAAGAGGCATGGTCTAAAATACATAAAACATTCTGGTAAAGACTAGTTTAGCAACTGGTTAATGAGACAGCTGACTAAGCAATAGTGTTAACAGGGTGAGTGACCTTCCTCCATCTGTCAGGAGGTATTTCCTTCAGTGTTTTTATCCTATCTATTGTTCTGTTATACACTCATTACACAATATTTAATTAAGTATTTATTTATAGGTTTCTACCCAGAGCTACCATTAATGATAATGCCAAGGGATGACACAAGGTGGTGGAGGAGCTGAGATGGACAGGAAGAGAAGAGCTAGAAACAGAGAACTGGGAGAAAAGCTCGTCAGTAGAAAACATGAAAGGGAGAGCTCCAGAAAAAGTAGAGTTTTCTGCAAACGCAGCGGACACCTTTAGGGGTTCAATGAAGAACAAGAGCTCCACCCCTGCCAGGAGGCAACAGGAGAAGCAGGAAGAGAAGGGAGTGGAAAACAGTTAATTTTTTAATGATTCAGTGTCAGAGGGAAGATATTTAGTGATAGAACATAAATTAATTAGAACAGCCTTACTGGGCTAACCTAGGGGTTTCCCTGGCCCAGCCTATGACACTGGCCAGAGATGCCAAGGAAAGAGTTTAAGAACAGGGTAAACACAGTGATATTTTCCTGGTGTATTCTCCAAGTGACCAACAACCTGGAGACAAAGGTGACACTTCCAGCTAAGTTGGCTAGAGAAAGTGAGCCTACCTACAGGCTCTGCTATAGAGATTTTAATAGCATTGTACTCCTAGAAAGAATAAAACTTTTAGAAGATACCTGTTTTGTAAGGGATAGAAATATTAAGTTTTTATCCGAATCTGAGCTTTTGATTCAAATGTGCGTGACGGGAATTACACCGGGAATCAAAGAACAACATGTCCCCCCAAAACAAGGATTTGCTCATGGAGTCTGTTTTAAACTTGGGAAAAGCCATTGTAATTGCTGTGCTTGGAAGTCAAGACCAAATTGAAAATTTTGGAGAGGAAATTAGAGACTGCTGCAGTGCACTGAGCCAGCAAACCACAGATTCATAGAAACACACAGAGGCAAAGCAAACTTAAAACAACGCGAGGATTAGTTTGCAAGAAACAAAGGGACAGATTGTACAGGGTAAGGGAATGAACACACTCCTAAGCAATATCCAGCCTTTGCATATTGCCATTTTTCCAAGAAACAAAGCCATATACCTAAAAAGTGCAAAATTATTCCTGTACAGTGCATTACCTGTAGAAATGTTTCAGGAGACGTTTGCTTCCAGTAAGTAGACAGTCTTCTGGAATATCAGTGAGGCCTGATCTGGAGGAAAACATCACTTTATCCTTAGAAGCAGGACCCAGGAGGAGGGCAGTCATTCATCCCAGGCCACCTGTCATCACAAAGTGCCTCAGTTATTTTAGGGGGTGGACAGGCAATCCCATGTACCCAGCAGTAGGGCAGCCACTCTCTGGCTCTGCACATTCAAGGCAGGTTGGAGGAAGGTCAAAGCTCCTTTATGTCTGAGGTAAAGATCTAGATATTCACAGATAAGGGGAGTAAGCAATCAAGGATATCTGAAATATTAAATGGAGTAAGCCCAGTCTTTTCAAAAGAGAAAACCTGTAGGGGAGGTCAAATCTATCGGCAGGCAGGTGTGAATGCCTATCAGTTAGGTACATCACACACAGTGGAAAGCAGCTTTTTATCTAATCCAAGCAGGAGTCAGATATGGATGGGTTTCTCTCAATTTTCCTCTGTTCGTGCTGTTTGTATTTGGTACTTCTGTTTCTTATGCTCCACTTCTCTTATCCTGGCTGGTACCAGTGTGACTTTGGAGTATGGTAAACACCAAGACTACTCTACCTAGAGACGTGGGGGTGGTGAGGCAGTGCCCAGCACAACCACTTGCTGTTTACAGAACCACACAGGATACAAAATGCTCCTCCACTTCTTCGCAAGAATATTTGTGCCTTAGTAACTCTGAGGGAGCGGGTGGTAGAAGTGTCTTCAGGGACAAATATTATAGAGGTAAGCATTCTGGAAAAGTGATAGTGAAGTGAGGACCTGAATTCAGAAGCTGCTATGAGACTGTGCAACACTGAAATTCAGTAGGAAATTTTCCAGACAGGACAGTATTTTCCCACCATTGTAAGTGGATCCAATTTCTTTAACGCTGGTCCCCAAAGGATGCTCCTTGAGCTTACAAGCCTCTTGCACCTGTCCACCCGGCATGGCTCCCATGTGCAGCAGCAGCACGTGAATGATGCAGAACACAGCAGGGACTCCTTTCCCAAGCACCAAGAACAATCAACTGCTAAATCCACTGCTCTGTATCAGTTTCTTCACTGTATGAAACATGAACCCCTTTGATGTAAAGTTAAGGGAGCCTTCGGTGTCTTAGAAGATTAATCTAAAAGAAAACATATGAATATTATGCTCACTGGTTACAGTGTTGATCCTTCTCTCGTGAGAGATGTAGAAAGCCTTCCTGATATTCAAAAGAGTCAAGTGCAAATCCCACACTGATAAGAAAAGTCCCAAGGACATGTAGTTAATAAAAACCCACCTCCTTGATGCTTTGCCCTACAGCCTTTCTGCTGATAATTTTGGCACAGTTTTATGTGAACTTCAAAAAGCATAATGTCTTTCTAGGAAATAGGACAGCATCTATAAATCCCTCCAAAACCCCCTTCATTTTTAGTCCTGTGTGACCAGGTCACTGTAGCTACACAGTAGAAGTTAAGTAACTTCTTACTTAAAGAGAAAAATCCAAGAACTTTCAAACTTATGTGGACTAGTGCTCAGAAAAATAAGAATGGAAAGGAGAGCTGTGCTGGTTTCTCTTCCAGCCATGGCTTGACTCCTGAAGCTATATGTGATGCAATGCAAAGGCTCTTTTTGAGGCAGCTCCAAGCATCATAAGCCTTGCTGCTCACTGTGTGATCTGCCAGCTTTTCCTGGACCTCAGGATGGGAACTTCTGGTCTAGCTCCTTACAGAGGCTCCTTGCAGTTCATTTCCTAGAACACATTATTTGAAACAAGTGGGGATCTAAGTCTGCTTTCTGGAGTATGTCATCATTTGTTGTTTTGGGGTGCTTAAAAGCAAGACACCCATTCTAGAGAGGGGGGAGAGAGAGAAGCCATGCAGAGGTTCCAAGCCTCTATGCAGCAGGGAGCTACAACTGCCGTGAAAATGATAATGGGGGATATTTGTCCTTGGAGCATCCTCAGATACATGTCCCTGCCAAAGAACACCAAGCAAAAAAAAGGAAGACATGTTTAGATAACAAAGACACTCTGGTTTAGTCAGCTGTGAGTCGAGGTGCCTGACAGGGCTCAACAGGCAAGCAAAAGAGAGGAATGTGTGGAAAAATGGAGTAATTTAGGTTTGGTTTTGCTTTTTTCTATTATTCTTCAGATTTATTTTCTTTCCTCTCCATTTCTTCTACTGCCATGTTGCAGGACACCTCCTCACCTGGAGTAATTTTTCCTCACCTCCCCTACTCAAATTCCAGCCATGCCTTGTGATGGCCTTTCTCCTTTCCTGTCCTAGGGGTGTTCCTGGCAGCTTGTTAATTAAGTAGAATCCCTGTGCTGATAAATTTCCTGTTGGTGCCATTGTGAAATACTGAATAACATCGGAAACTTCCGCTAAACTGAGCAAATAGTTGGATCCAAGTCAGAAAGCTTTCTGTTGAACCCAAGAAGCCTGTGAGCAACAAAATAAAAGGGGGGAGATTGTTTTCTGCTGAAGTCACAGCAAACGGTTGACTGAATTACAGCTTATTGCAGAAAGGAAGGGTAAAATTCAATGCAAAATGAGAGCTTATATACCTATTCTTCCTCCAACTAAAAGCCACTCCATCCCTTCAGGGCTTCTCTGCCCCTTAATGACTTCCTTATTTACTTAATCTGTGTATTGTAATCTCACCAGTCACATCTCATCTTGCACATCTCCAAGCATCCTAACTTGGGAGATCGGTTCAATTCTGTCTTTGCTAGAAACAACAACAAACACCAGAAAAGCATTAGTATTTTCTAAGAATGACCAACATTTGCCTTAGGTTTCAGGTGAATCCAAGTAGCTATTCTATAGGCAACTCAAGTTTTTGTTGCATTGAGCCCTCAGCCTCTAGTTAGCAAAAGCCAGGAGCCTGCCCGTTCTTGTTGGTAGCTTACTGCTCAGAGGAACCTGCTCTCTACAGAAAGGCACTCATATACTGTGTGCCAAATGGAGGAAAGGACTAACTCCTCCTCTCCTCTCTGACAGTCAAGTTGGGGGAGCAAAAATACTCCATGCTTCTCCCAAAAGTAAAATGCCAGAGGACTGGGGGGGGTTCCAAGTCAGTTGAGTTGGTTTGGGGGTTTTTTTTTCATGATATAGGACATATGATTTGAGTTAGACCACATAATATAAATGTTGTAAAAATAGACACTGAAAATCACAATGTTTCATTAAAAATGTGAGTGTGAGGTGTTGTCAACACCTCTAGATTATTTTTTTTTGCTTTATTTCACTTTCACTAAATCTAGCAAAATCCACCCAGAATGTTTCAATCCCCTTCCTTACAAAATATTAGTCCACTTTTCCTACCAGTTCTATACTCCACTCTTTGGGACCAAATCGGCCTCATTTCATTTAGTGCTATACTTTTATACATGTATAATTTGTTAGTGATTAATATGCCCGTAGGCAGTGCTCAAAATCATCCTGCCAGCTCCCCCTTTTTTTTTTAAAAGTATTAGAGCTCTGTGCAGCCTGAGAGAGACCTTCCCTCATGTCTTCAGCTTTCCTACACAGGGCTCTGTGACTGCCAGATAAAGGGATTTTGCTCATCAGCTTGGTTATGGTTTTTTTTTTTTTCATTTAGCTCTCAACAAGAGCAAATGATAATCCAATTTCTTCTAGACTTTCTGCTGTTTAGCACGCTGATCACAGACTAAAACCTGATGTGGTAAATCAGGGTGGCCCAATGGCAGCTGCCACTGGGGCTAGATGCCAGTTTTGGGACACCCACTCCCCACAGGCAATGTTACTGATGGTGGCAGTTCCTGGCTGGCTGGATGCTGATGGGATGCTCCTTCCCCACAAATCCTCTTCCTTTCCCTGTTGTCCTGTTCAGCCCCCTGCAGCCGCTGCTGTGCTGTCTAGGTCACAGGTCTAAACCACTACAGGATGTTTTGAGGATAAAGCCAGGGGGGCAGATTTCCAGCCTTAAAAATCATACTCTCTGGTGAGAACACACAGAAAATGCAGGAAAAGGAGGTGCTTGCCTGCTAGGGCAGCGTTCCCAGCCTCAAGAGCAGCTCCCCATCTCCTCCAAAGAAAACAGCAATGGCACAGATGGAGGCATCCCACAGACCAGTTGTCACAGCTGAAAAGCTGGGCAGAACCCACAGCTCAGGCTGGAAACTTGGCCTGATTTAGAGGTATGCTATGCCCAGGGAGGATGAGCAAGGGGCACTTAGCTCTCACTTCTCAGCTCCCTTCAATAGGCCCAAGATTCTTCCAAATACTAAGGGAAGAAGGAGTCCGTCCTTCCTCAGCTCAGACCACCGTCTGAAGGCAGCTAAGGACCTAAGCTGACATCCTTTTCCCATCCTGAGGTGGCCTTGACTTAAAACAAGAGCCTGTGGTGCAAGCAAACTAAAAATCTGCATCGCGGCAACATTGCATACAATTTCAAAAGCCAAAAAGCGAGCCTGGCAATACATCCCAGATGACATACTCATATTGCAACACTTATTCTGAGAGTAATAACTTCAGGGTTAGAGCATACAAGGCATTCTCCGCCCCAGTCCATCTCTGCATGGGAGTATTGAGCAAAACAACATGAAGAATACATTTCATCTGTAACGATCTGCATATGTGAATGGCAGAGCTTGAAAATTATGTGGGCACATGTTCCGCCTGACAGAAAAGCAAGCAGGATTTACTCTCTGTTCTGTGATCCTGGATGGAGTTTAAAAGCTGGTGAATAATCAAGATGCAACTTAGCAATCCCATTTCCAATTAGTCAGTCCATTGTGTGAGAAAACGAGAAGATAAAAGAAGGAATTCCTTTTTATTTCTAGACATATGTGATGGCTCTTTTCATCATCATCAAAGTACCTTCATCAAAGCTTTCCGTGCTCTCCAACAGAACCTCAGAGCAGAACACACCTCTGAAAGAAAAATAACTGTATTTCACTCACTCACTAGTAACATAGTCAGTTTTGACTGCAGCAAAGTCCCAGTGCCTCCATCTTCTCTGAGCAGTGGTGAAATAGTAGCAGTGAAATGCACTGACAGTGAGTGATTTTCACTCGCGACTAGTTCCGCGGCAGTGTTAGCTGTATAGTAATTCCCTCATATGGCTTGTATTTTACTGGAGTGATTCCAGCAAGTGCCAAAATATAGTCTCAGATATGTACTTTACCTATTTTCTAAGAAAGGGAGGCAGAGCACAGGTCGCTGTACAGGAAGAGAATTAAAAAGCCATGCCCATCCCAAGCCTCCCTAAGCTGGAGCCTTGCTCCCACCTTCCTTCAAGCTTCTGCAGTTTCCAGCTCATCTTACTCTGAGAAAAGCTGTCTTCACAAGGCAGGTCATTTATTCGCTGCTGTGAATTTGAGTAACCGCTAGTCTCTCTGTTTTGAAGGACAGCACTATTTTTCATGTCAAAATGATAAGAAACCACACACTGAGCCTCCAAAAGCATCAAAATAGGGACAACTTTGGAAGAATTTTTTCCCATCTGATGTCCAAACTTTTGGCAAAAACCTTCTCAGACCTAAGGGAGCTAGAAACACAGTCTTGTCCTTTTAGTTTTGTAAAGAAAACTGAGAGAGGGATTTGCTTGGGGTTTTTTTGCTGTATAGCCTGATATGAGAAGCTAAGCCCCTGAAAAAAAAAAAAAAGAATACCAGAGAAATCCCCCACTGACTCAGTATCTAACTGGGAGAGCTTGTAATACTGGAGAAAGACCAAAAAAAATTTGATGACAAAAGTAGACATGAAGAAAAAAAAGGAAAGCTGTGGCTGGTTCATAACAGGAATGTAGGTGTCAAAAATGGCCTTGTTCATCACCAGATGGTGCACTCATATCCCTGCAGCATACTGGAACAGAGATAAATCATTCAGGTCTTTCCATAATTTCCCCTGGAAGCCTGGAGACACATCACAGATCTTGTGCAAGAGTAAGACAAAATAAATATGAAATGGAAAGCTGGATAAAGGAAACATCACATCCAGGTCAGGTACCACTGTGCAGTTTTATCTACCAGCTCTAGAAAATGCTCATGATCTATGTGGGGATGAAAGGAGAAGAGAAAAAGGCAGGCAGGAGAGGAGACAAGATGAGGCAGGGAGGCAGACAAGAGGGAAGGAAGGAAGGATGCAAGGAAGGAAAGAAGGAATAGAATATTTTCTGTCTACCAGCTTTAACAGTGGTAGCACCAACCTGTTTGCCATGGGGGCACTGCGGGAGGGCATAAGTCAAACCCAGAACATTTGTTTGTGAGGTAACTCCTTTCCTGGAGATCAACAACAGCTTATGGGATCAACAGTCAGTATTAGCACCAGCCACACTGCATGGTAACCTGCTAGCAGGTGAGCATGGTAAAAAAAAAAAGTCACCTGCCCATACAAACTGTGTAGTTACAGCTTCATTACAGTAAGGATGCTTCCAATTCACTTTTTTCCTGATACTGAACTTCAGCAAATACCAACCTTACATGTGTTTGTAGTGTTCTCGTTCCTCTAACATATCATCAAGGGCTGCACATGGCTTCAGAGACCAGAGGCCATCACCTTCTTTGCAGGCTGTTGCTTGAGGTGTCGTCACTTCATACACAGAGAGGGGAATGGTTAGAACAAACTTATTATTTTATTACTTTAATTCAAACAGCAGTCAATGCTCACCATACAGATTGGTAACACCTGTAAGGTAACAAACATAACAGCTAAATGCCTGATGCACTGTGTGTCCTTGAAGGAAAAACGTATACAAAAATCTGTATATTCAAAATATAGACTAGAAAAAAAAAAAATCTCTTCTTGTACTCCCTCTCTTATCTGTCTGTTGTGGTTTAACGCTGATTGGCAACCAAGCACCACACAGTTGCTCGCTCGCTCCCCCTCCCCCTCCCNACCAGGACACTGTCCATGCTATCCTTCCCAACTCCCATCTCGGAATCAGTATGCACTTCAGCTCAAAGCACAGTCAGTCTTTCCTTTAGCCAAAGGTGCCCAGGTCTAATTTTTATACTCACTGGCAAATAGAAATGGAGAAGCAAGTTGGGAAATGACACAGGAGATTTATTATGGGTTGTCATTAATAGAGAATGTATATTTAAACTATGTCATTGGTATCTTTCAACCTTTTTTCATTAATCTAAAGAAATATGCCCAAGTTGAGATCATTCTCTGCACAGGGCTTTATCCTCTTTTTACATAATTACTGCATAATGTAAAATCTAACCATACACAAGTGCTGGGGTCCAGGTCTCCCTCCATATGAGTGGCCAGATCTCTAGGAGAGAGTTTTTCCACTCTTTATAATTTGCAGCCTTTTCAGTGGATGCACAGACCTGTCTATAGCTGTTTGTTAAACAAGACTATCGCCTGTAACTTTAGAAGAGGTCAATGTATTCCTTCCCTTTCACCCTCACGAAGCCACAGCCCACAGGATGAAATCCATCCTGTGTAGATGGCACAGAGCCATGTCCCCACATCCTGGAACTTGACTTTACATCTGCGGTGTTGCCACCTCAACAGAAAATGCCCCTATGTACCCTAAAATAGACAACACTCAACAGTGAAGACACTTGCTCATCAGGAGGGGAAATGTTGGTTGGAACTGTTCAGGCTCAAGGACTGTGGTCATGGACATCACTGGACATACAAGGAAAAAACAAATTCTGAGGATAAAAGTAATGCCTTTCTTTGAAGCATACCTCAAAATGGAGGTTAAAAGCAATCATTTGCTGGATTTCCCCAGACATTGTTGGACTAATCACACTTGGTCAGAGCTAGAAATGACCACACTCTCTCTAGGCACATCTTGATTTAATGACCAAAACCGGGTCTGTTTCTGGCTCTGCGCAAGCACATCAATATTTGTCCTGTGCTGAAAGTCATTATCAAATGGCAAGTAGCAGCTCTTGGTGTGCAAGCCAAATCTCAGAGTTAATTAGAGTCAGCTTTTCAGCTTGATTTGACTATATTTTTGCTCACATGTGGATTAGCCAAGGGACACAGAGATGACATAAGCAAAGGCAGAGCTCTAGGTGCTCTGTGGGTGCTGAAGAAAAACAAGGAAATTTTACAGAGCACCGAGGACCTCTGTTGCTGTGCAGTCAGTAGCTGAGCAAAGGTTGTGTTTCTTTTTAAGCATCTTAATAACATCTTGGTCCCATTTTAAGAGCCTAAGTCCTTAAATGGATCTAGGAAGTTTGTTTTTCAAGTGACCTGCATTCAGCTGGTGCTTTTTTCCTGGCAGTAAACTGGCTAGTGCACATTCAGCCAGGTTGCGTCAAGCCTGTGTGTCACTGCATGTGTCTGGTCACAAAGATTTGCAGAGCATGCTCCTGAAAAATTGAACTGTAAATTTAAGTTTCATCTCGTTTTGCTAGGATGCCGGCAATGGCTGTGTCTGGTGCACATGTGGACCTTGAGAAGTCAGTACTGAGTGCTGAGTACAGGCAGGTGGACTGCAAATTCCAGCTCTCAGCAGAGGCAAGTAACTCTTTAAGGCACAGGATCCACATGTGAGAGACCTGAACATATTTTTTCTTCAAACTCCAGAAGCTTGAAACACTCATGTGTTCAATAGTAAGGTCTCCAGGGCAGGGCAGCAAGCTGGCAAGTACCTGAGAGGAGGTACTCAGTAGTTTAGCTCTGTTTTGTTTTTACAGAAGTTTGACAAAAAGTTTTTTGTTTTTGTTTTGTCTCTTTCAACCTTCAGCATGTGTTCTGGTTTCAGTTGTTTACACTTTTCAGCTTCCCATGCTCTGCCAGGTGCACAAGAAGCTGGGAGGGAATGCAGGCAGGACAGCTGATCCCAATTAGCCATCAGGGCTATTCCATACCACCTGATGTCAAGCTCAGTGTATAAACTGGGGGAGTTGGCCAGGGGAGGGAGTGATTGCTGCTTGGGGGCAGGCTGGGCATTGGGTGGTGAGCAATTGTGTTGTGTATCACTTGTTTTGTATATTCTGTTGTTTTTATTGTTATTTTCTCTTTCTCTGCTGTCCTATTAAACTGTCTTTATCTCAACCCATGGGTTTTAGGGTTTGGTTGGTTTTTTCCCCCCTGATTCTCTTCCCCCATTCCACTGGGGTAGGGGGAGGGTGAGTGAGTGGCTGTGTGGTGCTTGGTTGCCAATCAGGGTTAAACCACAACAGCATGGAACAGCTCAGCTCCAGTATTTTATGATAGAAATACCTCAGCTGATTCATGACCGACAGTATCTGATTGTCATTGCTGACCCACTCTTTAAGACAAAACAACTCTTTACAAGACACCCAGTGAATCTAGCAAGCTTCCTTCACCTGCCTGCCACCTGAACTGTGTTTGCCAGCTTGTCGTCCAGAAGGAAAATTTATTACACCACTAATAAAGAGCCTTTAGAGTGCTTTAGTGTACTGCTGTGGGCACTGTTTACAAAGATACACTGTTAGGCTGTCTCTGTACCTTGGGATCACTGCTCGAGGTTAGCAAGCTTACTAAGAGAAGCCAAATCGAGCAGAGAGGCTACAATGTGAAATCAAAGGTGAATGGCCTGGAAACTGCTCCACATTTCTTCTGAAATGGAAGTAAAAAATGGAAACACTAAGCTACACCTGTATTTCCTCTCACAGGAATTGCAGCATAGCTGTGTTTGCATGGAGCACCAGTGGCATCTAGTGACCGTGCCTAGAAAATCATCACAAATTGATATGAACACTGAAAGACACAGTGTGGACTGTGGCCAAGGGGTACATCACTGACCTGCTGGTGGTGATGGCTGCAAACTGCATCTGACCTTTAGCAGTTCTCAATATTGCGTGTTCATGGTCAGATATTTTAGCACCTTTACAGAAGATGTTATTGTGTCTTGCAAACTTGAATAGTGAAATCCTTCACCAACCCTCTGTCCGTCACACCAGCCTGGAGGCTGAGAAGTGGTATGGGACAGCTTGCCTCTCACACGATGGCAGAAAAAGTATCTCTTCAGCATGAGTGGAACAAACACTTTCCAGTCTGGATGGAAACCAGTGATTCAGCGCTGGCTAGTGGAGATGGAGAACGTGTCAGGCAACACCAAGTCATCTGTCCCTTTGCCAAGCAGACAATAGTCTTTCTGTTCCCTCTGGAGAAAGGGCCTCTTCTCCGAGAGCACTGGGGGGCAGACAGTGAGCAGTATTGTTGCAGCTGGGTGAAAAGTTTACTAGTGCAGGGGAAACAGTATAAAAAAATTATCACACACAGTAATCTGGAGTTTAAAAGGGAACAGTGTCTAATGCAACTGACTGGCAGTGTGAGACTGAGCAGAAGATGATCAGGTTTACAGCTGTATTTTTGTGTAGATAAAACAGAGCAATAGACCTACATTAAATAAAAAATAAAAAAAGAAACCAACTTTCATGACAAGATGTCATTAGGAGAGTAAGAAAAGCTGCTATTATAAGTCCTAGCTGTGAAACAATTGCAAGAATTCTGACACCACTTTTGGTGCCTGGAACTACAAGTCAACACCTTGTAAGGCTTCACTCAGCTCTCCTCTCCCTCAGCGCACATGACTGATTGCAGGCGAGCTGTAAATCACTGGCCTTTCAAAGTTTTAACATTGAACTCTTATACCTATGCTGGATGGTCACTAGAGACCTTACCTACCTCTCCTAAGAATAAACTTGCTGCCTTCTTGCTGGCCAAACCCCTTCACTCCATAGGTGCCCTCGTGGTGTATCTGCTGACTGGCTCCTGCCCTGGACTCTGGGTCAGCATTTGCACCCGTGAGTCATTTGGAGAAGCCACTGGAGCTCTTAAGAAGGGAAAGCAAGGTACATGCACACATGCAGCAGAGGAGACATTTTGGGCAGGAGCAGAGCAACACCATTAGGTGTGCCCGAATAGGGCTGAAAAACTGGTTGGGAACTACTGCCTGTGTGTCCTTCATCATTGCTTGAGCTGTGTGAAGAACTGGACCCAGGTTTTCAGTCATGTCTGACTCTCTGAGGGCTTGTGAGGCTTTCCAGCCTTATCCCACCTCCTGTCCCTCTGGAGGATCCCTCCAGGACAGTCCTGTGGCATCTCCCAGGCAAGGAGAGACCGGTCAGCCTGGAAGGGAGGAACCACCATGTGGCTTGAAGTGCAAGCAGAGCCTGCAGAGGCAAACCAGCACACAGCAGGAATCACAGCAACAGCTACTGTTTTGGGCTCATATTTTCTGGTGTTTATTATTCTTTTCATTCCTGGCCATGTCTCCATTATTATTATTCTTTTCATGTGAAGGAGAAAATTTGCTACTGAACCACTGTTTGCAGTCGCCACTGTGCATGCAGATGCCCAGGTCAGCATGCCGCTGGTTTGCTGTGGATGAGCCGCTGGCCTGGCCATCCACCTCACCTCTTGTGTGTTGTGCACAACCCAGACAAAATCGGATGACTGCCCCAAAGGAAGGCTGTCTCTGGATGCACCATGTACCTACGGGACTCCTTTCTTAGGTGTTTCCAACCAACAGCAGTCAGAGGAAAGATGCTGGGGTAAGGCGACCAGCATGGCTATCCCTATCTTCCTGAAAAGTCTCATCAAACACACAGTCAATGAATGCAAGCAAGGGCTGGGAGTTCACAAAGGGAAAGCACAAGCCAAACATAGGGAGGAACAGTTGCAAAAACTATTGAGTGCTGTGATGCAGAAAGTATCTCCTGCTCTCTCCTGCTCCAGTGTTCAAAAAATGAGGCGCTGCTCAAAAAATTTCCCTGTGTCACCAACAAGTACAAAATAGCAGAAAACCAACAAGTGATAATGAAAAACTGTATGCACCCTTGAGAGGAGAGAGCGAGCAACATACTGTTTAGCAGCTCCTTCTGCCAGACCAGCAAGGCTGCTGCTGACAAACCAGGTGCAGAGGACTGCATCCCAAGCGCTACTGTGGGTTGAGCAGTGTGTACATCCACCAGATCCCTGCAAACCGGTGCAAGCCATGCTCTGAGCACGCACAGGCTTGTGAAGCCTTTGGGCAGAGCTGGCAAGCCAGCTCCACATTGTGGAGCTGCAGATAGCACACCAAACTTCACCCAGGGTTGCACAGCCACATCCATCCAGCAGTGGCCTGGCGTACCTGCCAGTAAGCAACATTTACTAGCCTAGTTTTGGGGCAGAGTCATCACAACTACACCCTCACTGCAGAGCTGGCTCAGAGCACAGGCCAAGAGAAGTCGGGTGTGCCAGCAATGACAGCACATTTAACCCCGGCTGGGATTTGAGCGTTTGCTCCCTTTTTGACGGCTCACTGCATGAATCGAGCCGCAGCAAACCACATTAGAGGGCTCTCTGCTGGCATCTCCCTCCTGCCAGGGCAGGCTGGGAGCAACCACTGGGCTACCAAGTGTGTGGATAACAACATCATGGGATGTGGCTCCTCGCTGGCATCCGGCAAGTCCGTGATCACTTTGAACACACGAAGGACAGGCAGGGAGTGGCAGTCATGGATCTGATCCTTTGATTTGTTGTTTATAAACAATCTACCTAAAAAGAAGCACAGGCACCAAGGAGTTCGCTTTCCCTCAGAACTTCTTGCACCTTTTGCCTGGATGGGTTGCTCCTTCCCTCCTCCCGACCTCTCCATCTAATGCATCGCCTCCCATGCCACCACCACGCCTGCCTGTTTATTTGTGGTAAGCCAGTGTGGTTTGATACAGTTGTATCAGAAAAAGGCTTGGAAATATTTGTGGTTCTTCTTCAACCTTCGGTGAGCCAGCAAGTGCCATATGCTGCTTGTAGGACGAAGCACAGCTGAAATGGCATTCTGGGGGAGCCCAGGCCTGAGCATCAGCTAGCCTGGCGTGGTCTTACACTGCAAACCACTTCTGTGTCCTAAATCGTGTTAAAAATCTTGTGTCAGTCAAAGTCAGCTGTGCAAGGCCTGGAGGCTCTTTGTGCTCTTCAGTGGGGAAGGATGTGCAGAAGATACCCTTCACATGTGCACTTCCCTGCAGTGCACTGGATCCACCCTTCCCGCACATGACTGTCCCAGAGGAGTTCACCTTCCCGAGGGTGCTGTCACCGATGCAAAGGTGCCCAAACACAGCAGTCTGCAGCTGCTTGAGAAACCAGTCACCCAGCCAGTCCCTGCTGGTTGACAACACACAGGCAGAAGGTGCTTGTCTGGGATGACTGCACATCCCAAAACACTCACAGGGCTGCACGATGACCCCCTGCCTTGAACAACTCTTCCACCAACAAAAAGTGAGTAAAACTGGGGCAAGCAAAGCATTGACAAGGACAGGGATCCATCAGGATGAATTTTTGTCTCTTCATGCATCAGTGGAGCTGGTGTCAGATGATGCCATTGGCACCCTGCCACTCAGCCAGGTGTGACTGCTGCCTGCGGATGGCACCAGGTAACTCACTGCAAGAAGGTCAAGGAAAACTACAGAATGGTGAAACCACCCACCTTATTTCTGTATGAACTATTTCACGTGGTTTAAAATACATATTGTGGAGGTTTGAAATGGATTTAAAGTCTCTCTTAAATTTTGAACATGAACTTTTACCTGAATTGGAAATGTCAGTGTAAAGGGCTGCATTTTATTTTTGCTTGAAAAAAAATTTTGTTGCCTTTCTAGCAACTTTTGAATGGGCTCTGGTGGGATTTTTGTTAAGTATACAAAATCATATTTTCCCTAGCTGCAGTTGTGGATGAAATCAACTGTTTGCTGCCTGCAATTCTGAAAAACTGATTTCTACCATCTACCGTTTTTACCCCCAAAGTTTAGGCAATTTTGAATAATCTCAGAATAGCTTTGGACCTGTTTCCACTTGCAGGACTGTAGATGTCCTTAAAATGGAATCAAATGCCCATCCCTTGAGCACTTCCATCTGAAGACGGCGAAACACATTCACAGAAATAAAATTCAATCTGATCCTAATAAAATACTTTCTCAAAAAAAACTCAAGGAGTTTAAAAAAAAACCCCAACAAACAGAAAGGTCATTTAGTCGCATGGAAGAGAGCATTAGTACAAGGAGGCCTCAAGGAGAACAAAACGCAGGCTTACAGAGCAAAGACTCCTACCATCATGCTTCCCAACATCCTCAGTGCTGCAATGCCACTCTCTCAAGCACAGCTGCATCATCAGACCTCGTTTGCTGAAAGGATCCTTCAGGGAAAAATAATTGGAAACTTCTCTTGATTTTCTTGGTTCTCTGGACCTCATCTTAATGTTCCACCTTAGTACCAAGTGATGAAGTTGCTTTTGCCATATGCTCAACAGGCAGATTTCAGGTAGAGAGTGAGCATCCTGTCAGGTACTGAACAGCTAAAATGACATTCAGGTTTCTCATCTAGCAGTAAAGAAAACTTCCTGCAGCAAACATCATCAAACTAATGCACTGAGCTGCTGTGGCTCCTTCGCCTCAATCCTAATGGTCCGAGCAGAGTACAAGACCCTCAGAGCACGCTTGTCAATTATTGATTTGGTCTGAATTGCTAGAATTAATATTCTGTTGGCACTTCTTTCCCCAGACCAGTATCTGTGCAAAGCTTGCTAATTTTCCATTCTTTAATCATGTCTTAATGTGTTGAAAATTCATGCACGTACTTGCAACATTTCAGCAGTTTTCGCAGAACGACAGTCCTTTTATTTTTATTGGTTCAGTATACAGCCACGTGATACACTGAAGCTAAGAAAAATTGGGCAGAATCATTCACAGTAAAATTTTGAGAAGTCCACTTCTAAGTCAAAGCAGAAACAATTCTCATACAGTCTGTGATCAGTGACTAAATTCTACATTATTTTAAATTCACTTAGCACTATAAATAACCATTAGTGACAATACTACTATAACCTGAAAATAAGGCAGGGGCAAGACCTGATCTACATGTGTTTTATATTTATAGTGTTCATACTTGCATATCATTTTATATGCATACACTTCTATAAAACAACAACAAAATAAAACTGTCCCCACAATAAACTGGGTATATTGTACAGCTTATAAGTTATGGTATACAGTAAAACTGGTATCACATCCTATAGGTTATGGGATACATTAATAAATAGACAATGATATATTAATTTGCAAATTTAACAAAGAATCTTAAAAAAGGAAGAAAGATATTACATACAATGGGACCGATTCATCATTACTGCTTTTACTCCAGTTTAAAGTAATGGCACTTTCGTGTCATGGGAAACTTGGAAGCAATAAGGTGATGAATCACAGTCAATACATACAACTTGGCAGAGCTGTAGTATTTTAAAAGCAACCTGAATTTTTTTGAGCACTTGATTTTGCAACCCTGAAGTTGAATTGTTCACATTTAGTTTCTCTGCCTGTTTAATGTATAGAGGGGGAAAAAAAAAAGTACTTGTCTTATAGTATTCACCAGCTTTGCTTTTTGATTTGGAAGTAAGTACTCAAGCTTATCACTTTGCTATTCCTCTTTCACACAAAACCAGAACCAAGCCATGGAAGCCCATGGCAGTCCCATGGATCCATCCCACTTACATAGTGGCTAACGTGTTGGCTTTTAACGATAAGCGGCACCCTAAGTATCTAACCACTCTATTCACAGAATTTAAAACCCTAAACTACTCTGGAACATTCATATATTCGACCTACTGCTAAGCTGACAAATACGGTTTAATTACAAGTCTGTAATCTAGATAATAGCTTTGAAATCCAGTGAAGCCAAGATGTGCCATAATATTCATCCAACTATACATATAGTTGTACCCCATTTTGCAGTGCTGCAACTCTCCAGCAGTAGCAGAAATGCACGTATGTACATATATAACAGAAAAGGAGCAAACCAGTATTGTGGATGGACTTATGTCTGCTATTCTCATGCTCACTGATTACATGTATATAAAAAACAGTATCAGCAGAGGACTGCTGGGGGAAGAGAAGCACAAAACGCTGTTGAAGAAAGTCTGAAGCCAGATGGCCCAGTAGATAAGTGGTAATGTCGGACAGAAAATGATACTTTTGATTGCTAGGGCTGCTTGCGCTTCTGTTAGTCATGGCTTCTCCAGCTACGCACAGAGCATGATGATGAGGTCTAATGGGGAAGCTGTATAACAGTCATAAAAACCATTATATGTGTCTGCTGCACCAGACAATTTGTCCTTCGAGCTTTAAAAGAGACAGGAAGCAGCCACGGGGGGCTGATGGGTTAAAGGCAGCCGGTGATTTTATGTCCGAGTCAGATTTAAAGGAACGGTATGCTTCACACTGCAAATCAATGTTTATTTTACCACAGAACCATCAGAATCGACGATAGGGTGCAAGAGCACATCTTCACTAATCTATCCCATAACGACACGGGAGCACAATTTTCAAAGACATATTTATACATCTGGTAACCATTTTTGTCCCAATTACTTAATTAAAGATTAGAAACACTTTGGGACACACATACACACGCACACATTTAAAAAAAAGAAAAAAAAAAAGGCAATACAAATTTTTTGTTGCTGTCAGAAATAGAAAGTGCCAAGATCATCGTTTCCTGGTCCCACTGTTGCCACTGGCAGACTTATTGAAACTCCTGCTCATTTGTGGGAAGTGTACAGTTGGTGTTCTTTCGGTGGGGCCATACAGCCCTAAATTCCTGGCTGTAGCTGACTTTCGAAGAGGCTTGACACTGGGAAAAGGATTGAAGACTTGCGGCTTTGAATTCCCAGGCTGGGGAGATTTAGCCGGATTTCCACTGTCGCTGGATGAACTGGAGGACTCTGATAAATGTGGCTGGCCAGACGGATGGGATGTTGACTCAGCGTCAGTTTTGTTATTTGAGGTGAGTTCCAGTGCTTCCAGTTTTAGCTGAACCACTGACATGTCTGCACTGCTGTCCGTAGAGACTGGCTCAGATGACTGCCGGTCAGCTTTTCGAGTAGTCCTGTCATCCAAACCACTTCCTTCTCTTTCTCCGAAGTCAGAATGTTTGGAATTCTCCTCCTTTGCACCAGGACTATTTGTTTTACAGCTCTCGCTCTGCTCATCTATTAGCCCTATGGTATCCCCATAGCCCAGCTGGCCTTTGACCCTAGCAATATTCTTTCGATGAACTCGTATGTGAGTGCGCCACGGAGAGTTCAGTTTTGTTTTAAGATCTTCTTGGGGAATGGGAGACATCTTCCCTGTAGCATGACTTGGGATGTGAATAACAGCATTTTTGAGAGACCTGTTATTCAATTTCATCTTCTTTCCTAAAAGGAGGTGGTTTATCACCGGGGAATGGTTTACCTGAGACGGGAGGAGGCTGGTAACTGGCCCTTTGTCTGAAAGAAAGCGTTTAATAAAAACACAGTGCTGTTAAAGAACAAAACAAAATCATATTCTAAGGATCCACCACCAAATTTGATGCCTTTCTTGAGGTAAAGCAAAGGTTTGTAGGACTGACTGCTATATATATAAAAAAATAAAAAATAATAAAAAAAAATCACTGAATTCCTCTTACATCTCGGAGTCAAACAGAAATCTATAACTTCTATAATAAAGATTTCCTGTCCTGCCTCCCTGTTTCTTACCTATGGGTAAGTCCTGAGCCAGGAATACCATGAAAATAAATCATAAGAAAAATAGCTTCTCAATTTTTGGAATTGCACTGTAACTGATAGTTTAACATTAATATTGGCTTCTGACCTTTCCCCTCCCCTTCATCTCTCTTCCAACTGTAAGAGGCAATTCAGTCCCTATACGAGGTCAGTCAAATAAGCCTCTCCATGAGGAGAGAATTAACCAATGTACTTTTAATGGATAAACCACACCAACTCTTTTCTATTAGGTCCTCTTATTAAACCAGAGAAGTAGACTCAGAATTAGGAAATTAGATGACAGTTTGATTAAACCACAAACCCAGCCCCGCGTCATGACCAGTAGGATTAGAAAGGTTTGTGTTTGGGGAGTGGGGTTTGGCAATCCTTGGGAATCAACATTTTACTGTTTGCACTGTTTCTGCTGGCTACAGCTTTTGTTCAAAGCAAATACTTTGCCAGTATTAAAAAAAAAAAAAAAAAAAAACCTACAAATTATGTTAATTGCAGCTCTGTGTATTCAAATGCTCCAGCTAGGACAAGTTTAGACAATCTAGAAGAAGAATAAAAACTCTCCGCAGTGACCGATCTGCATGGTTCAATGCTGACTTTGGAAGATGACACCTAAGTGGGGAGGAATGAGTGGGGTGGGCTGTGTTCAGCTTGCACACCCACTGAAACCTTCAGCTGCACTATTCATGCTAACCCCCACGCTGTTGAGTTTGCCAACTGGGGGAATATACTCCGTAACACAGATTGCTAAATAACAGACTGATGTCCAGCTCAGTCCTCACAGTGGTATCATTATGGCTAGGTAAACTGTCAGCCACAATGGAACATCTAAACCTGTTCTTCAGCTGAGTAATTTGCCATACCCGGATGAACTAAGAGGAGTTAGGCTAATACGGACTGGCTAGGAATCTACCTGCCACTTGGTCTGAAGCTTATTCATCTCCTTTCAGTTTTCCCAGTGCATCAGTTTGTCAAATCCAAGAATGCCAAAGATTTAAAGTTTTTAGTCAAAGAGATCAACACAATGCACCCAGATAGCAAAGACACTTTTTTAAATACCATTGTCCAGCTGGTCCCTGGGACCTAAAAAAATCCCAGGGTCGTCATCTTCAGATCCTGACAAAAGAAGAAAAAACATCACCTTCTCATTTACAATCTGTACGAAGTGGTACCCGCTTTACTACTAATGTCATATATTCCATCAGTCTCTCTTGTTTTGTCTATTTGGTTAAATGTAAAAGAATGTTATTTGCCTTGTCTCCTATGATGAAGTTAGCTTGTAATAAATTAGTAAATGTAGCATGTTTTGATATGTTACCTGTTCTGATATACACATGGTGAACCTGCTGTTGTTGCTTCTTCTTTATCCTGGAATATTGCTTTTTCAGTGCATTAATATCAGTGGTCATACGCTCCATCATCATGCTGTTAAAAGCAGCATGGTACTCGCTTCGGCAAGAGTCTATTGCTCCTGGCCTTAATTCTGCAATGTTACTGGAACCCAGACTTTGTTCTTCATTCTGATCTGCACAGAGTGGGAATAAAGTGGAGATGAGGAGTAAATTGGCATACTCAAGAGTTCCATAGATTATCTACAGGGGAAGTCTATGTCTGATTCCTATCGTCTTATTTAACTGTAGTCTTTAGTTAAAAATTTATTATAACAGGCATATTTAACAAGCTGAACTATTTATCTTAAGTATTACATTTCTAGAACTACTACTTAAGAATAGCAAGGGTTTGAGGTGAGTTTAAAGAGTACACAAGTCAATTAACATAGCAATGCAAAGTTGTAAGCACAGTTTCTTCAATTACCCAAAAGTACATCAAAACATCACTAAAGTAATTCAGAAATGGATTATTAAAGACACTCAGTTGGTCAAAGAGGACGCTAACAATGCAAGCTATAAAATAAGTCAAGCAGGCATGAGATTAAACAACCGACCTAGTGATATCAGCAAGAAGCATCAAGAAACGGTTATAGCACCACAGGGAGAAAGCTGCTAGTAGCAACAAAAGAGATAGGCACGGAGCAGCTGAGGATCAGGCAACTTGAGAGCATCTCTGATCACCAGCTGCAGAGCAACAGCAGCACTGCAATTTATCTTCACAGCTCTTTCTGATGCACCACCAAACTGGCACTCCAGGGTCAGGGGGATCATTCTTTTTCAAGGGATGTTTGGTTTTGGCTTAGTTTGCAACAGCAGTTTGATGTTCCGACTAAGTGCTAGCTTGAAGCAGCAGGTAGAGACTTACACTCTCTCAAGAAGGAAAAAACAAAACACCACAGCAATCAAGAGGAAAATTGCAGCTTACAGGTTTCAGCAAAACCAAGCCACAAGAATGATGATGTGTAATCAGATAACAGCGACTGCTACATCAGTCTGGGTTTGTTTGGGAAGAAGGTGAGGGTGGGTTGGGGATAACTAACTACAGCCTCTCCCAGGATACCGTAAAATCCCTGTTGATCCAGTACCATTTTGTAAAGGCTGCTGCAAGTTAACAAATAATCTGCTTTTCTTGTATGGATCAGAATTTTGTTCTGCTTGTAGAGCTTGCACGGGTGAACATACAATTCTGTTGGAATTTTACTCCAACATGGAGGGATTTGAAAAACAGTGACACTTTGTCAGAATACCCTAAACCATAGTCAATTTCATAAATGTGTGAATATACCCAAAACATACAACAGTCTGAAAGTTTGACCAAAAGGGCAGTGAAATGACCTGCAGAATTCACTCACTGCTGACAGGTTCCAATATTAGCCATGCTAATAAAGGTCAAGATTATTTATTACATTTACACTCTTCAGAAAATCCTGACTACCCAACAACTTTCTTGGAAATAAGCATGGATTTAGGGTGGACTTTTTTCCACACATGTACTTCTTTTTTTGTGGGTGGGCAACGCTAGGGGGTTGGTTTTTTTAACGATTACTGTAGCCACATCCTTAACCCACACTGTCATTTATTGTATACATACAGCCTTCAGACTTTGAAGACATCTTCGTGGACCACAAAGCAAGTCATTTGGTCTCTACTGTAATCTCTATGTGAACATACAATACAATTTTCATAGCAGTTTTCACACAGCAAGCTACAGATGATTTCTGCAAGGTCATGCAGATTTAACTACATTTTCCAAAATGAACAAAAGCACTTTTACCTTTCATCTGTTTTTGGTATTTTTGGAGCTCTGGTGCCAAAAACCCACTTAATGGTCCAAGACAGCCAATTGCATTGGCAATTGAGTCTTCATCATCTAGGTCATTCTCCTCATCACTGTCTCTGGTTCTGCCTAGCCTTCTGTCAAATGAGAATATAAGAGAAATAAGAAAGAGACATTCTTAAATATGATCATTACCAAACATCTTCATCTTCTTTAGGAGCATACAAGGGAGGATGCCTCCCACCTTTTCACTATCTGTGTAGGGTAAATAACCCTACCTGCCATAAGCAGTGCCTTTCAAACTTACCCTGAAAGTGAAGTTGATTTTACTGCTGCAGGGAAAGGAGTAATGTTGTACGTGTATTTCTCCCTTAATTCTGCCAGTTGTGGGAAGGGAAACTGAGCCATGGTATAAACAGTCTAGGGGAAAAAAAAAATGCAGCTTTTAAAATTGTCACTTTAACTCACAGTCCCATAAAAGATTTCTCCATGAACAGACTTTCACAGTCTTGCAAGATTAAAGGCTGCACATTCTCATGTGTTGTAAGAAGATGGAAATGGTCTAGTTTATGATTCAGTCAGTATTTCCTGTAAGAAAAATAAAGACTGACTCACTAGAAAAATATATGGTTCAGCGAAAAAAA